>VOMN01111126.1:0-22940 GCA_014899125.1 Orchestia grillus
TTGCCTATATTGACGAAAAAGTTATTGAAGAGGTTTGCTACCTCCGAGCTTGAAGAATAGATAAAATTAATCGACTAGTATTCAACTGATTTAACTCAGATTTCTAGTTTCCACCTCTCGCGTATTTGTGGACTGCAAAAACTCACCTACAGTGCCTCGGTCTGACCGACTCAAACGAGCTGCTCCAGGGGGGCTATCGCAGTATTCTAATAAAGATTAGCTATTTTATCCCAGCTCGCAGTCGAGCACAATCATGTCTTCCAACTCATTCGCTTAACTCCGATCTATGACAGGGTACTCAGCCTGATCTCTGAGCTATGAAGGCCAACCGAACTCTTGCTCTGCCTCTTCCACACTGGCCTCTATCTCCAAAACTGCATCGTGTCCCGAGTACTGTGCATTACTGTTATTAGACGCCTTCCTACGCCACGCTTGGGAGTGCGGTCAGAGCAATTCCAGCGTCTTCTGCATTTTCCATATTTGAATAAAAATTCTAGATCACGTTGCCGTCTACGTTCGGCGCTGCGTAATTAACTTCACTTGAGTCAAGAAATACGATGCCTACGCTTGAAATGCCCGCAGCGTCTCACACGCTTCTCGCATTCCGATGTACAAGCACAGGCATAGCCTGCAAAGAACCTGTCTACATATACAATAAACGTCTAATTTTATACACATCATAATGCAAGCATTATCACTCTCATTCACTGAGTTTCTTACTTATATAAGTGGGCGAGAGGCTCGATTAGAGGGCATGCTCCATCAAATTGACCGGGTTTAACGAATGTCTGATCCTGTTCGTTAAAATGTATAAGGTTGAACGACATTAAGTTCGTACATGGTAAGAGACGTTCGTACATCTGTTGTTATTCGAGGTTACCTCGTCATCACGCGATGCCTCACAATAAAGGACTCTGCAATGGTGCAACTTATAGTACGAGACCATTCAGACAGGAAACGCAAAGGTTTCTGCTGTCAGTAATTTCTTGTGAGTAATGTTCGCTGGGCTTAATCAATAAAAATATTCAGCCGCGAACAAATTTCGCACAAAATAACATACGAGCATTATTTTTTAACTACAGTTCTGTGATTAAATACCGGCGCCATATTTGAAAAAAATTCAATGCTATCAGACATTTTATCGTTAATAATGAATGTATCGGAAACAACTAAAAAGACCTCCGAGTCCATCAATTCTAGACGCTAATGTAAGTCCTCGCGCCGATACTAGTAATAATGATGAAAACGGTAATTTTTATTGTAGAATAGCCTCCAAATAAAATTAATTTTCAACTGGGTGCGATTACAAAGATGCACGACTCATCTTATGTTTTCACAGAATAAATCATTATATTTATGTCCTAACCGATTCAAAATTTGGACGCTAAACGACTAATACAGTGACAGAATGAAAACCTTATGATATGTAAAAATTGACTGTGTAGAGCTTTAACTTTTGTCACATTACTTTCTATCGGTAGTTAATACGATGCAGAACAACTCAACAAAAATTTGATGCGATGTACTGTATAATAGTATAATCTACATAACTGTAGATTATACTATTCCTCAAAGTCTCAGGAAAGTCTTGGATGAGAGTATGGACAATTTTTGTTGATATGCTCAACTACTGATGTATTAAAAAATTTGCTACAAGCACAATTCTTTAGAGTAGGTTACCCATCAAGTTCAACAATGGACCATGAAAAAATCGAGAACTTTTAGATTAGGCTTTGGATGAAGACAATTTTCTCTGGTTAGAAGATACGACTATTGTCATATGCCACTTTCGCGGTACACGAGCCGCGGTACACGTCATCGTGATGAAGAATCCAAATGATATCGCAATAAGTAGCATTGCAGCTTTAAAGTTTAACGTTCTTTCTAAAATGTCCTCCCTGCACAGTTTTTTCTCATTGTTTGCATATATGTATAAAAAAATTGAGACGCATAAAAAATATTGAGGGTTTGGTTTTCTAAAGTGGCCACCTAAACGGTCACTGTTGATATCCGAGTTCTTTATATTGACATTAGCGTGTAAGGAACTGACTCACGACTTGCTGACAGACGTTGATTACACGGATGACTGATAGCTATATAGTCTACGGAGCGGTGGTGAACGGTTTCTCATCCCTGAAGAAGATAATGTTATGAGTGCCGTTGCTAATCCAATACTGCAATAGCTTAGTACACGTGGCAAGCGTACTATCGAATTGAGCTCCAAAAAGAATCTATCTCTTCCAGTTCTTGAAGGGTAATATCTTCAGCTCGCATCGACGTATTCTGCACATTATATTCTCTATTGTATTTTTCACTTACCTTCTTTGCGTACGCCTCATTTTTGCTCTACTTGTTATCAAGTTTTGGCGTAGGAAATAAAGGAAGGCGTTTCGAGTGAGGGCTTTATTCATTTTATCGACTATCAATTTGGTTAGCATTCTACTGATACCAAGTTATTTTAATACTTTGCTTATCAGAGCCGCAGTTTAGTGACTGCCAGCGTTATCCAGTAAACAAGCGTTAGTCTTTCCGGAGAAAAAAACAACTAATACGCTATGGTGGGTCGGGCGCTCATTGATTTGCTCCTGTCATAATCATGCTGTGGTTTTCTCATGAATTGCGAAATCATGCTTTACTGCCCAAATATTTCAGTACCATCATATGTTAGTAACTAATATTTGTTGGCAAAAAAGCTCAGTTAATTTAAGATGACTTACGATTGAAAGAAATGCTGTAGTAAGCAAAAAATTCAGTCATTTTGGAATTTACAGGCCAATATGGCACTAAATTTTTATACGGTTAACATAGTTAATTAATATATTGAATATCTCTATGTATCGATTGCGGCAGTATTACTCCTTCCCCCTGCCTTCATTATCCATATATTTGAGGAGTTAATAGTTTTCGTGATCTACGAAGTGAGCTCAAAATGTTTTCGAATACGATTTTCCTTGCGTAAAAGAATGACGAACGATAAGGAAAGCATTGTAAGCGAACTCCGTCAGTTTCATCTCTTTTTTTTTGTTTCACTTACACAAGCTCGAAAAATTTTGCTTAGATGTTTTTGAATAAAATTCGTAATAAATATAGGTTTTCGTACAGCTCTGCTTTATGTATGGTTCGGTTTTTGGCGATTTTTTTTTGTTTCACCACGATTTGCTAAATTTCGAATTCTTCCTAAAGATTTTTTTCATTTCTCACAAAATTATTTTTGATGGAACTATTCCAACGGAGCTGATCTCGAAAACTGAGGTCTCACTTTGTGTACATGGTATAAATGTCAACTGCAGATAATTTTTCATAACTATAACACTGTTAAAATCAAATTTAATTAATCTAATTCCCGGATTCTGACAAAGCGCAATGTGTAAAATGTGTGCATCGAAATCTTATTTGAAGAAAAAGTATTATTCAGTTAGTATGAATAACTAAACTAATCATGTTGAAAGTCTTCGTTAGAAGAGTAAGACAGCTGCTCAAATCTTCAAAATGTTGAAGCCAGTTACTTGCAAGCACTTCTAGAGTATTTAAGGTTATCGACCATTCACGGCATGAACAGCGTATAATTTATCGTAGCATAATTGAAGAAAGATATTTGAGGGACAGCAGCCCAATTGAGCAGAGCAATGTGCATTGCATCAGCGGAGAGACAGTACGTTATTCAGGCTCTTGCTGCAAGGATTGAATAATTTTCTTCGCGGCTTGGTTTTACGGCGATGGCAGCAGCCAGTACGACCTGAGCGGGAGAAGCTGTGAAGAGTTACGCTCTCCTCAAGTGTAATATTTTGCAGTTAAACCTACGACGAGGTAATGCGTTAATGTTATTGTTTTATAATAGATATATGACTATTAAAATCCACAATTTTCTATAATTGCTATGGAATATGAATGAAATACTACTCGTTTCGTATTTGTTTCATGTGCGATACAAAGTGTGGACCAAGCAAAATGTTATATTGACTAAGCGTGTATCATACATGATATAATATCTATAAAGAGTATAAAACTTACAGCCCTACCTTTTTGTCTTTTTAATGTGTCTACCACGCTGATTTGGTTTATAAATGTTACATTTTACTGGCAAGAGCACGGCGAGCCCTGACAGATAAACATGGACAAGACGTATCTACGACAAGACTTATCTATTTTTACTAGAGTGTTTTTAAATCTGATAGTGACTAATGTTGCCGTGATGCCAGTATTCGTGGTCCTAGCCATTACTGCGAGCTTCATCTGATGTTCAATGCATTTCGTCGAACCAACCTGACGTAATTGCAAAGCTGAGCTGTGAAACACTGGAATTACACTATGTACTGGACCGCCAAATCCAAAGGAACCTTTCCTGTTTCTGAAGACCAAGTTACACTTCTTTGCATATTCAAAACAAGTACAAATCAATCATACAGAAAAACAAATCATGAATGCTTCCGGATTAACGAATCAAATTTAAGGGGACAACTTTTGCCGGAGATATTTTTTAATTTGATTCGCTATATCGGTAGACTATCGGTTTTTTCCGCAGTTTTTCGCACATGAGCTATCTGAACGTATTTTAAGGAATCAATACATATAGTACAACATTCATGTTGATCGAATCAAGTCTCTAGACCAGCGTTCCCAAGCCTTTTTACTCTTGCGTTTAATAACAAATTGGTTACTAGGTCTTTCAAATGAATTCGTACAATTTTCAAAGTGGTTGGCATCCATGACACAGTTTTAGTTGGCAATCTTGACCGTACCCAGTTATAGCCACGTATTAAGCAAACCGGTTCATGAAAATTCGACTTTGAGGGGTGAATGTTACGCAATAGAGCTGGACAAACGTTCGGCCGTATGTACTCTTTGTCGTGTGGGTCGCAGCCCTACGTACATTGCAAAGTCCCTCCGATATCTGAGGTAAACAGTCTACGACGTTTGCAAGCGTTTTGACGAGTCTGGCCAAGACCAAGACGATTTTGGCCCATGAGCCATGATGCGATAAAATTCGCCAACTATGCTTTCTGGCAGGTCTCAAAAGGAACTTCAAAGCCAATCCGATCACGTCATTCTCGTCATTGGTCAAGAAAGGACAGCCAGGGTCACGACGATCCAAAGAGGCATCAAGCAGCTGGACCTAAACTCTTCCACGCATGGTAAGAGAGGCCTCCTTACCAAGAAGCTGAAGGAAGTCCGCTTGGAGAGGGACAGAAAATTTCGAACTGGTTGAAGGGAAATGGCTTGATCGTCGAGTTCTTCTCTGACGAGAAGATTTTCACGGTCTATAGAGCTTCTAGCGATCGGAATGACTGCTGGATCGCCTCGCGAAGTATTGGCGTTTACCCCACAATGACTAAGATGAATGTCATGGTCCTTTGCGTGGTTTCGAGAGAAGGCGACTTGTTTACCCCCTTCATAGCCGACCGCGAGAAAGTAATGCTGCCGGCTACTGTAAAGGTCTGGAGGACAAAACCATACCTTGGGTGTAGACTAAGGCTACTGGTAAAAAGTATGCCTTCTTACAAGACTCGGCCCCAACCCACAAGGCGAACAAAACCATTGACTTGCTTAAGTGTGCAATTCTGGGAGAAGGACTTGTGGCCCTCCAACTTAACCTCACCTGAATCCCCTGGATTGCTATTTCTGAACGTAAATTGAACCAAAGCTTGAGCGAAGCCTAACAACAGCGTTGTAGCGCTCAAGTAAGTCATCCCTCGAGAAGGTCATCGAGAAGGCAGTAAGGTCATTGGAAAAGGCAGAAAAAATCCGCGCCGTATTCAAGTTCCGCCAACTCTTAGCGGACGTCATCATGGCCAGAAGCGGTCATACTGAATTGATAATTTGTCCTCCTGATCCGTTTGCTAAACTATCAAATTTTCATAGACTTGTTATAACTATTTCTAGAGATATTAAATGTTCAAACAGAAATTAAAAAATTGTACCAATTTATCTGTAAGACCCTGTAGATATGATATATATATATATAGATATATTACAGGATTACAATAACCAAGCAAATATCGTGAGTGTTTAGTAATATGTATCCTTAGAATAATTATAAATAAAATTACAAAAATGCTATAGCTCATCCAACTTGTTCTGGCAGAGCCTTTATATAGCTTTTGCAGAACCCAAAGTTTCAGCGGAACCCCTATTGAAAAACTCTGCTTTATGTAGAATCTAGGCCTTACGGCGGTTAAGCTAAAGCAACATATTGGAATTTGTTGCGTCTAGATTAGATTAAATTACTAGTTGGCTTAAAGCTTCTTATCTACATAAAAAGTGATCCAAATAGAGCGAGAAGAAAGCAGTTAACACGGACAATAGAGAACGGGGAATCTATACTAAAGATGTTACCAGAGTGAAATCCTTCACATAGGATCTACATGTTGAGAAAGAAGAAAAGCAAACTAAGATACGATGGCTAAGAAAGTCTGAAAATTAAAAGAATCAGAGTGGGCACGAAGGACAGAAATCCCGAAGGCTTATCAGTAGCTAAGGTAAGCAGCAGGGCCCCCCTGGGGACGCCAGTCACATTGCACACAATAGATAAACCTAACTACCTTACCCCTAGCGCCTATTCTATGCCACCTGAGGGGATTTGTCGGGTGAAATCATACATTCCTGTGCCTTTAGCATCAGGGAATATTGGTCTCATGAGATTATTAGAGAAACTGTCATAAGAACGGTCTGAAAAAATCAGGTATTTATAATGATTACGATCTCGACGTTTCGCAAGACAGTTCTAATCATAATCGGTTCCATACGAGTACAGCTCGTCCTGTCATAGAACACCTGAGGCATAAATTTCGACAAAACTTTCTTTTAAGAGGCTTGTGCGATGTCTTCAGAAAGACTTGTCAGTTAGTCGACAGCTTCGAGGTTCAAAGGCAAGGAGTGTCATTTAGCACTTGCCGTCCAAAGCGTATAAATATGGCTGTAAATTTTGTGTTCTCTGTGGCATCTCAGGCTATGCCCATGATTTCGAAGTCTATACTGGACGAGAAAACCATCCTTGAAAGCGTTTTTCTTATGGACCGAAGCTGCGTCAAGCATCGTTGTCTGTTTTAGTCGGAAGGTAGAGGGAAATGTTTCCTGAGAGCTATAGTTTGAGAATTAATCGCGTCGCTGAAGCTAGTACACTAGCATGTAAGCTCCATGGTGAAGTAGTTAGCGTGATGGCATCACAGCAGAAAGGATCAGAGTTCTAGCCTCGGCTCAGGTGACGCTTTTCACGTGACTGCGGAGTACTTCCCTTGGAAAAGGAAGTTTAAGCCACACATTCCTTACATCTCCCAGCACACCAGTAGTTGTAAGGCATTTAGAACCCAACGATAAAACGTGTTGGAATTAATAAAGGTTTTTTTTTTAATGGCTTACACAGCACCCGATGGAATTTATGCTTTGAGAACAGAAGAAACAGTATACCGAACAGTATGATGTTCAACGAAATAATACATGAGACTCTTATCACCAGATCGATATTAAAACGGCAAATGCATAGTTCAGAAAATTACTTAATGAGTATGAGTAGTAGTAGTGAAAGCAGCGCTTCAGCANCTCTATTGCCTATGGCCTATCCTATGCCCCCTGAGGGGGAAAATTACTTAAACAGGAGGAACGCTACTTCTCGTGAATTTTACAGCATCGGTAACGGAACCCAAGAGAAAAACTGGCCAAGTTGTTACTCTTAAAAAGCACGTTTTTCGGCTCAATTCGATGTTCAACTAGCCATGAAAACACGAGGTCCAGCTTCTCCTATCCCGATGAAAGATAAACGTTGTGATCGAACCGGTCATTGACGAGAATAATACAAAGAATTTCGACAAAGGTGCGAACTTCCAAGTGTCTGTTAAAGTCGCTGTTTTAAAAGTGGAACATACGTCTCAAGAAAGAGAAAGCTCTTTCCAAAA
The DNA here is from genome assembly GCA_014899125.1 of Orchestia grillus. Classification (NCBI taxonomy): domain Eukaryota; kingdom Metazoa; phylum Arthropoda; class Malacostraca; order Amphipoda; family Talitridae; genus Orchestia; species Orchestia grillus. The sequence goes on from VOMN01111126.1 coordinate 7,890, forward strand.
GTTCCATGTCGCGGCTAATTTGAGGGCTTCAGAGATACTCAGAGCTTCATCCTCCCCCCTATATGTTAGAAGCATTCTATCGTCGCCAGTATGGACCCCAGAGCTTATTATTGCCATAGGGAATATAATCAGTAGAAAACCTTTGAGAAGCGCTAGTAAAAAGGTAAAATTAGTGTGTGAGTCACGGGACCATCTAGAACGTGTTATCCCGGTAAAATGAAAACTTGCATAGGGTCATAAACGAGGGCAGAGATTGTCTAGAGCAGAGTTTCTCAACCTTTTTACCCTTGCTTTTATTAATAAAGTTGTTTAGATATGTCTGCATTGCATTACTAAAAAAAACAAGAATATTTTGTGTGTGTTTAGTAATGTCACGTATACGAAATTGAATGAAATTCCCAAAAGCGGATTACCTTCTCACTTTTTTTGCGCAACCTTAAGGGACTCTTTGAGGAAGGGTTCCGCGGAATCCTGGTTGAGAAACGCTGGTCTAGAGGAAGTGTCCTTCTCAAGCCTCTTTGAGACGGCGCGAATCATTGTTATGCTGACTGATAAGAAATTGTTCTCTCGGTTGAAGCAGCCCATCGTTCAGAAATTGACCAGGCTTATTTCATGCTGTTGGATTTCCGAAGAGTAACTTATATTACTTCGCTTTAGTTCATTAACTTCACGATCACTCTTATAAAGCCTTTATTAAAGAAATTGAGATCACTACCAAACAACCAAAATCCCTGAGGTATATTGCTAAATGAGCAGATTCTCGAAAAGGACGCGCGACATTCCGGCGGAGTCATGCTTTGATTTAAAAATATCTAGCTCCCTGCAATGCGACGTTTAGTAAATTTATGAAAGATTTCTTGCAAATCTTCTTCATTGTAGCATCTGCCAGGATTGTACACGTAGCTCTAGAGATAGCTGATAGGCATTGATTAATTTAAAACATTATCGAAGCTGTTTTAAAAGACGGATTAACGAGTACGTACTCAGCGAGGTCATAGAAGAACGAGTGATATGTTTACATGGGCCAAGTTGAAAAAAATGAGGTGGCAAACCTTTGTTAATTCTAACACATTTTTAAAGTTTTCAATGCCTAACAACTACTGGTGTGGTGAGGGATGTAAATGTGTGATTTAAACTTCCTTTTCCAATGGAAGAACTCCCTGGTCACGTGAAAATGCCTCGACTGAGACGAGATTCGATCCCAGGTCCTCTCGGTTACGAGGCCATCACGCTACCAGTGCGCCACGGAGTAAAGCAAACATGCTCAGAAATTGTAATTCATCGCATAAAAATGAGTAAAAAAACATAGTTACCTATGGGCCAAAATCATTTTGCTAGCATATGCAACTCCTCACCAAAAGCGCTAGTAACCTCCTACACGTTCGGAATGAAGCTGCCCTTAAGAATTTATAACAATCTTATCAACGTACGGGGAAATTCAGAAACGTTTAGTTCAGCGAATTTATTTGTTTCCTATGAACTGAAATGCACATGGCAACACGAAAGAAGTAAATTACAAGACATGAAATCTACAAACACATTTTCGTCTTTCAGATTAAGACGAAAGGGAAACTTCAGATTAAGACAATGTGTGACGTCACTATGAAGAAAACGCCTAAAAACAAATAACTACGAGGTAAACGCCCTCACGATTTGACACTTAACTAGCAATGTTGACAAGAACATTGAACAGATCATCACACCGAACACAAGACGAGAACTATAATCGTAGACGGGGGGCACAGTAAAATTCAGTATATTTTTCAACTCCATTGTTGACGTACAATCAGTCAATCAACAGCACACAGGAGACGATCCCTTGTAGAGAATATCGGCTGGTAAATAACGCTTTCTCGCACAAGAAAAGCAACCGTAACGTCATTATTTCAAGAAGCCAAGACGAAGACGTGTCAGGAACAGCACGTAAACTTCCCCAACACTTCGCATGCTGAAACAAGTCAGCAACTCGGAGCAGATGGCAAAAACGTTGAAATAAAAAGGCAAAAGCGTACATCCGAACTCACAATATTTCAAAAATAACAGCTAACAAAAGCGATTCTGATTGAAGGCTGTACCCTTCCCTATGAACCCTTCATCAGGTCAGCCGAGGGATGAAACTCCCACCTCAACGTAACTGGATACATCTGTTCATCTTCGGAGGCACTTTAACTTCTACGAGCCTTTAAAACATTAGTCTTAATAAACGCGAGCACAGCACCCTTGGCAGGGCCATCTCACAAAATTTTATTCATTTCCCCTTTGTTCTTCTGTACGGAGTATCTGTGTAGCTAAAAAAAAAAGAAAAAAAAACAGCGGTCAGTAAGCTGGACGAGTTATCTGGAATGTTGTGGCTCCGATCACCACGACAACAATCTATGTTGACGTTACGTAGGACCCATCTTCGAACATTCCATTCATGTTAGTTGAGCGTTGCTGATAAGGAGACTGAACATTACCCTTCTCTTTACACTTTCTGCGGATGCAGAGCTTGAGCGTCTCCTGCTACACACTGTGAGCTCCTTAATATGATATGAAACGACGATCATAGTAACTTTCAGAATTTCAATTTTCGATATAAATAGCACATTCTCTTCGCCTCAAATGGGCCACAAATGATCTCTAATGAGAAATGAAATTCTAGTGGATGTCATAAGGGAGAAAATCGATGATACGGCTCTTACATCAAAGACAAAAACAGGCTAGTACATCGGTTGCAAATTGTCACGAATTGTCAAGAAGAATGTGAAAGAATTTGTCAACTAAAATGCACTAGATAAAAACGTTTCCATTTTCGCAGTACGTATATCAAAAATTATGTCCCGCGCGACAAAAGAAGCGTAGCTTCATAGCCGTTAACTATAAAAAAATTACGAAAAATATAAATTACACACAGAAGTGTTCGATTCAGAATGTAGTTTCTACCAATAAAAAAATAACCAAAACACGTAACCATAACGCAGGTTTTGGTAACCGTCAAACGAGACACTAAGCAGTAAATAAGAATAACTGTCGAATAGAACGGAGCAGTTAGCTAGAGTACAAGGACAAGACAAGATAAAGCACCGGATATACGAGTCAAGAGGTTCGTCTACACTGATATGAATGATTCTAGTGCGGAGACGCGGCGTAAACGTGAGACAGGGCACGCACAAAAGCTAGGTAACCACAAACAGCGTTTGAAACAGCACGGCAATGGAATGACAACTATAATTAGTGGACTTCACCAGTACTTCTTTTCTTCGACTCCTAGTCGTTTAACTCTAAGCAGAGTGGACACTACGCTGTCTCAAAATGAGCCATAACTCCAAAATATACGTAGGACACAAGTCATCCACTCGCACAAGCGCTCAGCCACGTCAACAAGTGCGAACGTCACATTAAAACTACAACAGCGAAAGAGATTGAGGTCAAGAGAATAGGACAGTAACTCACGGCGTTACAAAGCCCAGTTCAATTCGCCAATAAACGATGACCGATCCTGAATAACTGGAATACTAGACGAAAGCTAGGACGAAGTTTAGACTGGTATCCAGCGCTCCTTTCCTCGAGTGCAGGAAAACGAAGGGGGTAATTGAATCGATGAGCTCAGAGTCGAAGGGATGAGTTGCAAAACTGAGTGGAGCCTTGCAAATCTAGGCAAAGGCCATGAACGACAACCGCTAACTAGGTAAGATTCAATATCAGTAAACACTGCAGTTTCACGTCCGCTTTTACGCACATCCAAGAGCCACAAATACATTTGGCAGTTATATCTTTGAAGAGAAAGAGAGTTCAATGTCATGGGCCATTGTAGCTGCACACGCATTCTTCAAGTCGAATATATCTTTTTGGGTACAATAAGATGAAGACAAATACTACATCGCCGTATTTCTAAAGTATCTTAAAGGTAAGGGCCTTATTCACTACTAATTGTACATACACACATTCGAACCTGCGCGCCCTATCAAACATCAAAACTTAGATGAAATTGAAAACGAAAGATCAAAACCACAAATGCAGTGCTTCGCTACTGGTGCTGCAGGTAGCTGACAACACAGAGATAGAGTTACCAGAACCGAGCTGTGGCTGCAGCTGCCACAGAGATAGCATGATCGACTCCAAACAAGCTTCCAAGAACAGCGAAGATTCCGAGAAACGCTGACATACGGAGTCGTAAGGAGGAAAAAGGTAACTCCGCGAAGGAAATTTTGACTTCGTGAAGTAGGAGCCAAAATACTCTTTAGAATATAAACAAAGCGACTAAAAAGTCAGAGCCGTTTTAAAACTTGCGAACTCCTAAGGTATACTTAGAAAAAAATATCCAATTGCTTACGTCATGTCCATTTTACACGGTATGACGATAATGCCGTATTGAGTGAAAACCTGCTACAATGATAACTGCTCGATGAGTGTTCCAAAATTGGCAGTGAGCGTTTAAAAGAAAAATTGAAAGTTGACAGCTAAGGTTGGAGACTCATGCAGAGAGCTGGACGCACACCGCACTTATTTCATATGAGCTAAAGAAGGAAGAAATAGAAGACACAAAAGCGGAGCCTAATAGACGAACAAAAGCCTGCGGCAAGTATAGTTGCTTCCGTTGTTGAGTTAGGGATGTCTCCAAGGGACGCCAAGTCTCTAACCCACGCCGACAAGGACGACAACACTGTCCCCGCATCGAGGGTTATGAAACCTCAGGAACTCTTAAAGATTGTTAAAGCCTAAAGAAGCACTCGACGACTGCCGTAACGCGTGAAGTGAGCACGAATTAATAACTTATGAACCAGAGTTAAGCATCGAGAGAGCAGACGAAACTAAGGTAGACAAATAAGTAAAATAATCTTTCAGAAGATAGAATAAAATAAAACAATAAGAGTAGAAGAGGTATATAATCTATTTGAGCTTTTTTATTAATCTACAATAATAAAGCAATCGGCTCCAGCAGGCATTCGCTCTTCAAGCATTCAGAGACACTGCTAAACAAACGCTATTCTACGACATCAAAAAAAAAAGAAGTTCATTTGTACAGCGTATAACCAATTCTGCAAGCATGGGATCTGTAGGTGCTGATAGCGTTGCTGGGGCTTTCAGCGCACTCGCCAACACCAGAGAAAGCAGTTCAATGTGTTGACGTTTGCGGGCAACGAAGTACAGCCTAGCTGGCTATCGTGCAGACATGCCTACCGCAGCGGACAAGAAGTCATCATGATAGCATTCGATAAGACCCATCAGAAACAGCCTGCACACCGTCGCTGCAAGCTGATCTGGGCCTTCGCACCAGCTGAGGGTGGACGTACACCGCCGAGTTTTGCTAACATTTTACGGAGAGGGCAACAAGGCAGGGCGGAAGCAAATAACACATACGATATACGAGTTCTTCGTTGGTAAGGTATTTCCACCTATGACAATCGCGTGAGGTATATACATAAATATCGTCTTCAAAACTCCCACGCCTCAAAAGCCACCTTCGTCAGGTGGCTGCTCTGAACAGCAGATGGCAACGCCTAAATTTCTGCAACTCTTTGCTCTAGTTTCAATTACTTTTGAGGACCATGTAAGCACATTATCAGCACTGACCACCAAACAGACACAAAGGCATGGCGACGACAGCATCTATGTAACATCACTGACATTTCAGCTCAAAGCAATGATATTTAAGCTAGAGTTCAAACAATTACTGCTACTACTACTTGCTCCGCTACAACCTTTACTTACTTCCCTGCCCACGAACCAAAGAAGGAAAATCCAACTGAAAAAGTATAAGCTATCCACTCTAAAACTACCAGCACCACCAGATCGCCACCATTATCAGTGGAGCAAAAAAGCCTACCCAGGAAAGAAATAGCGCCACCAACTCCTGAAATACACCTTATGATCTAGAATTTACAAAAATAAGTCTTCATTTGGTTTCTACTTAAACGAAGTCGTGAGAGATGCTTAAACGTAATGGTAGGTACATATTGACATCCTGTGATATCACACAACGCATTTGGTTTTTATAATAAATAGAATTTGTTAGATTAGACAGCCATAATCATTATTAGAATAAAGATAATATTAATTAGCCGAAATAATACGGCTCATACTGTACAACACAAAATGAGCGTCCGATTCTCAACTTAAAAATTACAAGAGCTCTTTTTACCTCAGATAAGCTAAAAATTGCCTTCGAAATTCTTGGTCCATTTCAGTGACGCAAAAAGAATCAGAAGTACCTGCACAATATTAATCATGTTGTATATAATTTAGCATGGTTAACAGAAAAACGCTGGTCTTTCAAAAATGCCAATGTAACGTTCAACATTGTACACCTCATTAGTTACTGCTGTTACGATTAGTTTATTCTCATGAAAATTAAAATTACACCGAAGAATACGCTCTAACGGTCTTACGTTAGAATAGTCGGATCCCATAAGTCGGATGAAACGATTAAGTACAATTTTGCTACCGTCAAGAATGAAAATTGTGAATGCGAAACATCTACATCGGCGCAACAAGTTTCTCGTAATTTTTCCACTGAATACAATTTGCAGCTGAATTCTGAAGTTTAAATATGAAGAACACGTCATTCTGAAAAACTGGTGAGAAAAGAATACCCAAGAGATGAAGTTTCAAGCGAGTCATCCGATATTGAAAATAAAAGTGCTCAGCATTTGGAGAAAAATTGCTTTTCCTTTTGAGCTCAGCTCGATCAATTTTTTTTTAACCGACGACTGGAAAACTACTTATTGCGAAGATTTAACGTTTATAGCAGAGGTATTTTAAACTTTTACACAAAAGCTATTAAAAAAACCGTAAAAATTTATGCCACTTCATGACTTCAAAACGCATTAAAAGAATTCGAAATTAAAAAAAAAGACTAAATCCGTAACTCGCCTATAATGCGAAAGATCTATCGGGTTCGTATTGGATTAAATAATTAGTATCGATAAATAGTAAGGCTTTTTAATTTGTATTGCCAAGCATAATACATGAAAATAATGGTACTTTTCACTACACACTCCATGAACAAACAACGCTTTCTAGTACTAAGACTTACACGGGGTAAAATAGAAAAATTTGGAACATGTAGTCTCAAAGTAGAAACTAACCGCGTTGCCATGTCTTAATGAAATTCATTTGCCTTAAAGCTAACATCACTGGAAGTTACTGAACACTACACACACTAAACAAGCTATCCATAGATAACAATGAGTGGAGAAGCTTTACCTTAGTCAAAAGAAAGAGAATAACTTCCCCCACTTTGTACACGTGCTACATAGCATTAAATATCAACAAAAAGGAAGAATAATAGCAGCAGTAATTATGAACAACTCAGAGGACCTGCGACACAGGATTCTATATAAGTAAATATATATATTTTATTTATAATGGTTTATTTAATAATTATTTACATCAAGAGCGTAAGAACTCAAACTAGAACAGAACAGAAGAACACAGAAGAACAACACCAAGGGCAATGGAGCACGCCTGAAGATAGCTCTATTTCCGAGTGGTACCTACCTTCGCTCGGACATCAGAACAGAGCGCTACACTCGCCCCTTGCCAGTGCACCCAACGACAATTTGAGGGCAATATTATATATGGAGGTCATTAATAATAATAATGGATAAATCTTAGTTCGCCCTCATGCAATCAGTTGTCATGTAACACCAAGAACTTTAATCTTCACAACGACCACTGGCACGTTTTCAAGCCAATAATTCGAAATAGAACACGCCACCTGTAAGACAAGTAATTCACAATTAAGGCATTCATTTCATTTAGCCTGGCAAACCAGAGCACATAACTGGTAGACGCTTGAGATCATCGAATTCAAAGAATTATCAGCACTGTGTCGAAACGCTGACTGATATTCTTGTTTCATCACGAAGGGCAGACAATGCTGAAAAATTCAAAGGGAAGTCAATCACCGTTAGATTATGTCGAAAAGAAGTGAATTTTGATTCTATGAACTTGTAATCAAAAATTGACATGTTACTCACTACCTGACAAGTACACCTCACCATTCATTAAAACCTAACAGTCTATTGGCTTTCAATATGTTCGAATTTACATTCGTTTAGACAACTAAGACAGTAACTGCGAAACACTATCATTCGCTGAGAGCTGCCAAGGAAACGACTCAAAAACCAAGAGAGATGAGCACGGCTAATTGTCTCTTCTCGCTACAGCACAAGGATACGTCCTACGGCGGCTCCACCGCTAACACATACAGGCAACTTGGAACACAAGACGAAGACACATTCAAACAGGAAGAAGAAACGAAGGAGCCTGATTGATTGCCCATTAGACGCAATCATCCAGCACTAGCGTGCAGATAGATCAGTAGAGACTAAAGCCTTAAATATAATAGAGTATTTAACCAATGTCATTCGGTTGCTCACACCGCATCAACCTTGTATAATATAGTCTAGACTTCGTGATCTCGTGTACTCTGATTTGGATGCTGTGCATTGGCTCACCACGGGCATACATGCCTCAGAATACAGCTTACATTAGGATAGGAGACACCTGTACGTTTTGTTCAAAATCCATGGAGAACTCTGCCAGTATATCAATAGGCTTGATGATAGGTTAGCATTAAATAGTTGCATCCAAATTTTGTTCCCATAATGAACGTATCTGAGTGTGTCATCCACAACATTACACCATACAGCACAACTGTGCGGTCGAGTAGAGCAAGATTAGTTACGAATGAATAGCTGCTAGCTACCAAGTGTTCCCATCTACTGCAACTCAGGTGCAACACACAAAAAGCTACGTTTGGATTACTCGAAGCATAGGTAACACACAACCACGCTATTTCGTTGGACTTCATTGCTTGCTTGCAGGGTAAGTAACCGAGAGAATGAACTATTTTGTCAGTGAATCCCAAGGTGATGAAGCTGATAGGAAACGCACTGCTAGCACAAACTAATTTGCATTACCGATAATACGTTTGTTCCGATTGACTAAAATAGCGGAATCATAAGAAGTACTCAGGGCCGGGGAGAATCACCCAGAATGAGAAATTGAAGCACAATGTACCGGGACAGGAGCCTAAAACCTACGCGTGACGACACAGATTTTAGTGAGACCCGTGATGTTGTCTCTCAATTTCTTCCAGCCTGAGCGCTTTACCCCCCGGCAGCTGAGGCAGGGCTCCCGCCTGTGCCTGAGCAAGCACGTCTCCGCCGAGCAGCTGCGCTAAGTTCAGACTGCCATGAGGCACAGGGCTCTGGCGACAACCTGTAACAAATGAATCTGAAGATAACAACACGAAGCATTTTTCATAACATGAACCTTTATAATAACAGTCATTCATGATTTGTATTAATTTGAAGTAGAAGAAAAGACTGACGAAAGACATGACAAAGATATCACTCATAACTGCAGCTTGAATTAGTACGTAATGAGCATGAAGTAACACTGATAAAAGGAAGACAAGTTTCCACACAATGGCACCTCTGAAACTACCAGATTGATGGAAGTACAGATCAAGATACTCAAAAGCGGTAGACGACTAAAGGAAAATCAACCTTTTTTACGATAGGAAGATTTCTTCCAAGAAGAGTCTCCTACTTTCATCTGTCTGTAACTTGACTGCTCTGCTGATACAGAAAGTTCTCTTTCCCATTTGCTATTGAGTAAGAGCGGGAAGCCCCCGTTTTGCGAATCACTTCCGGATGCTCAACACTTATTAGTACGAATCAAATCATCGGTGTCGCTTCAAACGCACCAAAGTTAAGTTGGAATGATATCAGAAAAAACTGATCCCCAAAGAAACTGTGCAACAAAAATGGTACGATGACAATTATCGGATTTTAATGGACTATCAGTTTTCAACCTTCATCGAAAAATCGATTCGACAAAGGTTTTATTTTGCCGGCAGGATGATTTGAAAAAGTTCAAATCGACCCAGCGGATCGAGCCGTAGAAGTGCTATCCACAGCAGCAGCAGCAGCAGCAGTGCGCAGGAAGGAAAGATGTAAATCACAACCACACATCCTCTTTCGAGGGTTTAAAACCGTGCGTGTTCGAACAAGGACACATGCATAAGTGAGTGGTGAGAACTGAGAGCATATTCCGACGCTGTATAAAGGTGACGGGCCTAAAATTGATGCTTTCTTTAAAATGAAAACTTGCAAATAGGATTTATTTGATATTTAAAAAGTCTCTTTTCTAAAATATACTGCTAAATTAAAATTTTTCTTTTGGGTAGTTTGCATGGAGAGATCCTAGTTAGAATACTCGTAATACATGTTTATAACGTGTTGTACTTCATTTTCATACATTTGTCTTTCCATGTTCAGAGCATTTCTGAAAATCTTAGCGCATATCGACTTTCATACAATTCACTTGTGGCATCGACTGGTTTCAAGTGCCGCCAAAACGAACCTATTTCTACTGCAGGCATAACTCCTAACCCATTCGTGCTTTGTGGCATGACGTGAGAAGGCTAAGGAGGGGCTGCTCAGAGCGGTCTTTCTCTGAGCATTATCCATTTTATAACTGTAATAACTTATTTTTATTTTCATTATTATTGTTATACCGTATGGAAACATCAATTGTGAATACTCGTTACTTCTACTACACTGGTATTTTCGGAGTGCAGTTGTAATTCATCACTTCGAACCCCTTTCACATTTCACTTTTTCAGCTATACTATCGTGATTCCATTGCACCAATAACACACGAAGCCTTTGCACATCCACTGTTCGCACTTATACATTAAGGAATGCAGAATTTAAGGTTGAACTCGTAATGAGTCACGGCGACGCCTACACGAGCTTCTTTCAACTAATACGAGTCAGGGGCGGTTGTAATGAACAGGCATTTGTATCATTAGTTGTCTCCTTGATCTAGGAGGAAAATACCAAGGTATGCTGAACACTTCAACTCCTTTCTGACAAGCTATTGAACTTCCACTTGTTCAGCAGCGTCCTCTACCACTCGCCGGATATGGCAAGCACGATGACGGCAGTCGCCAGTTTGACGGTAGTCGGTCTTATTTTCCGCATCAGAGAGAAGAATAATTCGTCGCTCTTGAAATTCAACATTCCCATGCGTTTAGGAGAAGCAAAAAATTAATCGAGATGTAAGACATCACGAATTTTAGTCTCGTAAGCTCAAATTAATAAATAATAAATAATCATTATACTAATGGTCTTTTTCAAAAAACTATATTCGATCAAGGTCGAAAACTGATAGTCCGTTCAAAACAGGTAATAGTCATCGTGGCATTTCCATTCAACTAAATTTTCCCTTTCACATTTGATGTCGGGTATTATATCATAGTATTGGAGCCTTTTCGCTTCGTTTTGAGATATACTTCGAAAAATTGCTTACCGCCTTTTAGTGCTCAGCAGCTGGTTTTCTCATTGAAAATTGGGAAAAACGTTTAAGTTTTCAATTGACGGTACTTGAGATAGCAAACTTAGTTTCTGGGTCTGGTTCATAGTTACGCAAATTGTTTCAGGAGACTGGTAGTTCACCTCTAAATATCGACAACTCCATACTAAGTCATTACATTAAGGGTTGCACAATTCGAGGTTTTTAGTGAAGCCGGAATCAGACTCCTTGCTAGAAGAAGGACTCTGATCTAAAGTTCCGACTCTGGAATTATAAACTGATACTTATAACATTTCACGGTTATTAAAAGCCTGGTGAGCGTTAAGAGTAACTTGAACGACGCACTTCAGGCGTTACAACAAATAAAATTAGAATCAATTTTTGATGCCCACGAAACCATACAGCAATAGCATGCAGTTATGTGTCCAAGAAAATTGGTAGCAGCCTTTCATCAACATTAACAGATGCTGAAAGTCTGTTTTCAGCACCAAGGCTCATCAGGAAATACGCAAGGACTGCGAAGGAGAAACTCACTGAAGCTATTTTGTTACTGAAAAGAAACCATTTAATTCTAATTTTAGCTCTCGTATTTTGTAACTTTGACTAATTCATGGGATATTTGATACATACAAAGGAATGTATCAGAGATTCAAGTTCTAACCTTGTTATCGACCGAGTATCACATTCAGATAATACCAAGTCGATTACTATGTAATGTTTTATTATACTTTTATATTATTAAAATGTAAACAATTTTATCACTAACAGTCATAACGAAGTAACGATTCCACGCAATGTAATTTCTCTATACGACCTAGTGCATTGACCTGTAGTGCTCATTTGACAATTTGTTCGCCTTTGAAAGTGAGTGGTTACTTTTCCCCTCTCCAAATTATCCCCGCAACCTTTTCCCAAGCCCCAAAAAATTCACGCGCTAACATTCAGGAATACCGCTGGTCAACAAAAACGTCATAAACACCATTTTAGAGCCAAATAGGTGATTCTAGGCGGATTTTTCATTCATTTACTTGCCATATCTTAGGGAGTGTGTACATGGCTCTCTTATATCAGATTTTTCGCAGTTGAAAGCTAAAAACTCATAGTTTTAGTCGTACGTAAATGATACAGAGCTCATTCGATAAGAAATTTCAATGCGCACAATCAGATATCTCAGAACTTTAATTTTTCGAGTTTGAAAAAAAGATACAGGCCTCAGAGTTTAAAAAACTTCATAAAATTTCCATTTTTTAAATATAAGAAATAGAAAAATTGATTAATCCAAAATCGCAGACAAATTATTTTACACATTGAGATGCATAAAATGAGACCTGTCGTATCTTCCTAGGGCTAATATTGTGGGTGTTTTCACCTTTTGAAAATTGTTCGAAAATTTTATTTTCTTTAGATATCTGCGCGTTTTTCTTTCAAAAATTAAAAAAAATTCTCACGAGCAAAATCTGTTCCTTTGATCGAGTTACATACGTGTGCCAAATTTGAAGGAGATCCGTCCCATTGGGGAAGACTATGGTCGAAAATGGGACAAGTCCCTTAACTTGCAGAGAAAACGCTGTTCTACTCAGCCTATACTAAAACAAGTCATTTAGGATAAGTTGAAACTGCGATGACAAAATCGAAGAAAATTAGTCATACCTGACGATTTGAAGCTCATCTGCTGGTGCGAGGAACTACAGGGGATGTTGTTATTGTTGTTATTGACGTTATTAGTATTGGCGTTGAAGATAGGATGCATGACGGAGTTGACGGGAGGACGGTGCATGGGCGCCCCCATGCCAGGATGTTGTGGCTGCTGCTGCTGCTGACCCCGCAGCAGGTGAGGGTTGTAACCAGGGGCGTGGGACATCACCCCTGCACCATAGATGGCCACCAATCATTCACGAGGAACATGATATCCTACACATTTTTGAACAACGGATACTTCATATTACGAGTTACTTGTGAAAAGATTCTAAATCCTTTGCTTTTGGAAATTTGGCAGCTTTAGGTAAAGGGATTTTACTAAAAGATGTGATCAACATTAAATTTTAAAACTGCCTTTGAGAGATGTCATTTTCCATTCATACGCATGCTTACACATTTTCAAATTTCAAGCTATCTGGCGAGGATTAATAAACAAATACTTATTGGTGTAAAAAATATGACATAAGTCATAAACAAAATTTTAAAATATGTCATTGACACGTGGTACACGTTATCATTGACTTATTACCTAGGGTACAAAGCTTTTCAAGAAGTAAAAAATTGTTCTTGAATGATGTAGGTATTAGTATGAAAAATAGTTTCGAAAATACTAATGACGTAGTGGATATTCATTTCATCCCTATACAATTTTCATTAAAGTGCTCTTAAATATTATTGTGAGTTTATAAAGCACACGTCGCTGCACCGAAATTTCATATCAAAAGGCTTTGCAGTGCATGTAGACGAACCATTTCATAGATCAGACACATGCATACATTCGATAATTACTATGCATGTCTAATAATTATATCGAATGTATGTGGAAAATAATGATGACAAAATACTTCCGATAATTAACTTTTCAAGCACCAGGGTCTAAAAATTTTGCAATCATTACAAATAAAACGTAAAAAATTACCATGTCATTCACACGGAGCGGCAATTTCCTTTGTACGATACAGAACGCGTAATTTTCCTTCACGTGTGTAAAACTAAACTCTGTTCCTTTGTATTTTCTATTACTGATATCGGAGTCATCTAGACAAACAAAACAAAAGCAATAATATCTGTAAGCCCAGAATTTGAGACCACACTCGTGGTGTCGGAAATTATTCATAACTTTATGATGTGCGAAAGGGCTAGCGTACCTCAGGTTTGGCTCTACAGACATAAAATACGCTAAGTCTATTAATAAACGATTTTGTTTTTAAAGACATTTTATATTAGTTAGCAAACCTGAGTGCTTAACGAAAATTTCTCGAGAACTTTCGATGTGTGTGCTACTTAAAGCCTCGCTAATTTTAAACCTTGTACGTTCGACACGAGTAAAGCACAGTTCGCGAACTGAATATCTTACCAGAAAATTTTACTTAATACCCATTCGATTTTTGTCATCATTAACAACACTGCACTCTGATACAGCATGATACAACGATAGGTGCACTCCTGATTTTCATGTATTAGGGCTGCTTGAAAGTGAAAGAAAAATTATGAACAAATCAAGAGTTTATACATATTCTGTATGATAAACACATTCCAAATGATGAACATACATACTTACACCGAAGCTTTAAAAATTCTACGTACTGAAATAATTAATTTTATGACATTTACAAGACTACTCCAATTAGTACGAAAATATTAGAATCGGTAATGGTAGTTGTGCGGCCATCATTCAGTTGCACGATAGATATAGGACGAAAAATGTGACACTTGCTCTTAGAGCAGTAATACTCAACCTTCTTTTACGCCAGCACCCTCAAGATAATTCTACTGTACCCTTTTAGTGTCAATTAATGTGTTTAATAACGCTGGTGTTGTCTACAGTTGGTGGTCAAGTGTCACGGATGGCGGAAAAGTATCTCTGAGGTGTCATTTTTATCTGTCGAGGTGTGGCTGGTAGTGTTTTGAGATAGTAACATGGGTTTTCGGTGCTGTTTGTGGCCAATACTTCTCGTCTCCTTAAGGTTCTTTGAAATAGAGGACATTAGTTTCGGCGTGTGAGTGGCTTATTGGTGTTGTTTGTGTTGCTCCTAGCGTGAT
>VOMN01111135.1:0-17693 GCA_014899125.1 Orchestia grillus
CTATCCTCTTACAGCCCTCCGGGCTCACGAACCCTCAACAATAGGTTTTCAATACGCAAATATCACATTACTAAAATTTTCTACACGAGTGCATTGCTACAACAAACAATACAACAGGCATGCATACAATTTGCATAATTCATTTCTGTTACTGACTCACCCAACTGTTAACAGCGCTGTTTTGAGCAAACGTACTCACAACAGAAATGTCCTCTCAGTAAAATTTCAAATTGCATTTTTTTTCGGATGAAATGCTGACTAGATTGTCTATTGGCCAGTTTTCAATTACATGTGCATCAGCTTAGGCTGAATTTCCTCACGAGAAGTCCCTAACAATGCTATGAAAGAAATATTTTTTGTTTCCCTATTTGCGTTTCAGTAGCATTGGCTTCCTGTTGAATAATAGTTATAAATAGGTTGGAAAGCAACTCGCTTACATGTTTACACGACCAGAGTAGCTCTTTCTATCATCCTGATGATTGAAAAAGTTCAATATTAATTAGCAATTAATTCCCTTAGCTTGACACTACCGCTTGAATGTGGCTGTTCAATCCCTAAAGAACGAAATATAGTCGTCCTTTGCGTTGAGCGAGGGTCAGGTACCACCAAACAGCCGATCCTGCTTCTCATTTGCTTCTAGCAACAAGCTCTATTCGCTTCTTACGACTAAAACATTTTTCAACCTATTCGTGTGAAAAAAATATGTTTCATGCTTTTCGATACTCGTTCTAGTTGATATCGCTCGATGCCGGGGACGAAGGAAGAGTAGTTGTTAGCTAGAACCTATCTACCGCTCGATAGGAAAAGGCGGTTGTAGTCTAGTGATCCACTTTCTTACTCATTTTTGCTTTGCCCCAAACAAATCAAGGGAAGTACATTTACCGCCCCTAGAATGTCCCATTTTGACTATCAATTTTCCTTACTTGTTCAGTTATCTGTTCATAGGAAATTCCCGTCCTGCATTCTCGTCCAATGCAGAATGAGGGCCCTGCTCACTCTCACTGCAGATGGCATCCTGCTAGCTTGATGGTTTCGACGCAGCGTGAGCGCAAACTCCTTGAAAACTTAGTTTTTCCAAGCCCCTGAATTTTTGTTCACCTTTTGTTTGGTACTCTCCATATTAGCTTTGAAACTGCGCACATACTTTTGTTTGCATTCGGCCCTCGCGATGATTGACTAGATTTGTCTAAGTAGCTCTTGATCAATGCCAGGGTACTTAACTAAATTAGGTTATTTTAATTTAAAAGAACTCTTTCCATCAGTTAAATTGGTTTTATCCTTCATAACGAAAGCTTATCGACTGTTTTCTACAACTTTGTGAACGAAATTACGTACAATGCCTGCAGTGAAAGATACTCAAATGGCTGCAGCTAATATTTTTTAAATTTAACACTTTTTGCAAATTCAGGTGTTTTTATTAAGGTAAATCTGAGTGTGTACCGTCATGTATACAGAGCAACGTCCTGGAAAAATGATTGTGCCTAAGATAGCAGTAGCCAATGCAGCTAGCCGATAGAACGGCGACTGAGAAATGGGCCGCTATGCATTCGAACCTTGGTGTCGAGCTCGCTGCTCTCAGGAGCGAGCGATGCGAATAGGCTCAATTTGTAGGCCCCCGTTCATCACCGATGCGGATGAGCTAATTACCAAGAGAGATGAGACTTGCTTCAAGTCGAGAGCTGACTCGAGTGAGTCAGCAGCTCAAATGGAAGGAGCGTCTTCACCGTTATGCCTGTCTCGTTCCGGGTACATCATGTCTGCCTCAAGAGCGGGATCAAGCGTGCAGCAGGCTGCAATTCTGAGCTAATTAATTATTCTCTCATCCTACACACAAACTGAAATAAGAAAAATGTACAGTATTTCTTGCATCAGTTTCTTTCGTTACGAAACCCCACCTGATCTGAGCTAAACGTGATATATTTTCCCTGTTCACTTGTGAAATTAAAAATTGTACGCAATTCCTACCCGAAGTCATTCTTAGGGAAAGATTGAAAATCCACGTTATTCTTAGAAATACGTACTTTTAAAAAATAAATTCTCTCCCCTAAATTATAGATTATTCATTCAGCATCCATGTATTTTCTCTTCAAAAACTACATGCTCTCTGTGTGATGACAAGTTGTACAGTAAAACGCAGAAAGTTACGTATTATTTGCTCGCTTCTGAAATGCGCAAGTTTGCTGTGTTAGCTGACAGTAAATACTGAGCAGCCACCATTAGCAGTCGAGACAGCGTGTGAAAAGTGCTACTGCTTGCCTGGGTGTCAACGTAATGTGAACGCGGGCATATCTCTGGTATCTTATACTGAGTGTTCTTTATCTAAATAATTTCCTGACCATTTATCAGCAGAGCTTCCATACCAAGAGGTGATAGACCAGAGGCATTCCTATTACGAGCTTCAATAAATAACAGGAAGTACCTCTACATACATGTCTTGTCCCCTCTACTTGTACTAGGGATATGATCATAGTCCTTATAAAGGTGCAAAGGTACTAGAACTACGTATATCGCTCTAACCTTCATTTATAGTCTCGAGAGAAACCCACCTCTCTATGAAAAAATCTTTCTCCTCCATGGCAGGGAAACCTATGTGAGGCTGCATTTGGCTGTGTCATTCCCAAGAGACTTCAAATGTGTAAAGAGACCTACTCTAGAACTTGCAATATAGAGTATATTATCGATATACAATGAGTCAATTTAAGAGGGTAGAAAAACTATCTAGTATATTAAATATTTACTACTTATTATTGAAAACCGCTGGTCATTAAATTTTTCAAATGTATTTGAATGAACATTGGCTATCCACTTTTATATACAAAAATAAAATACTGTTCGTAAGCCCATTGTATGAACCATAATAATAAATCCCCCAATGCAAAAGTGTTTATCTCCAAAAGCATATATGTGAGCATTTAAAAAAAATTGTAGTGATTGACTTCCGATTTCTGCCAATGATAGCGTTGCTTGATTCTTTGTCTGCTATTGTTGACAGTGATGACACCGCTGCTCTGTGTACACTCGTGAAAATGATGAAACTAGAATATTCGATGATGTAAAGAAAATGATTGCGGAGTATCGCAAAGAAGGCACGGGATACCGAAAAATTGCTGAAGGAATTGAAAGTGTTGTTTGTCTCATTGTTCCGAAGTGAAGAAATTGTCGAAGTGCTGTGACCATCTACCAAAGTGGTCGTCCTTGCTAATTGAACGCGACTACTGAACTATCGAAATGCCGAAAACCCTTCGATCGAAATTTCAATAAAAACACATTTTAACGAGACGTGAAGTAGTCTGGAATTGAAGTAAGTGAGGACGCAATTAAGCGATCATTGGGCGCACGTGTCTGAGCTGTACGTCTGCTAGAAAAACTTATCTATTAAAACTTAAACATTTAGAGGGTTGCAATAAATGTTTTTAAAAAGTATGGATATGAGTCGTACTAAATGTGGAAAAAAAGTGATTTAATTCGATGAATCACAAATCGAGTATTTTTGATGAAACGTGATTGCCCGTATGCGGAGGATTGTAGAGACTGAATACAGGTCAGAAAACACCATAACCACAGTTTGATGTGGTGGTGGAAGAGTGATGTTGTAGGGTTTTTTTTTCACTAGAATTGGAGAA
Organism: Orchestia grillus; assembly: GCA_014899125.1. Taxonomy (NCBI): domain Eukaryota; kingdom Metazoa; phylum Arthropoda; class Malacostraca; order Amphipoda; family Talitridae; genus Orchestia; species Orchestia grillus. The sequence goes on from VOMN01111135.1 coordinate 3,624, forward strand.
ATATAAATAGCAAAGGAGACATTGTATGCATGAAAAGGGGCGGACATATATCCTAAACATATTTAAAAAAGGTAAAATTACTGAAACATGAACCCGATTTCAATTTTCAACACGACATCAGTCCGCAGTACTCACCCAAAATAAGTGCAACAATGACTCGGGGATAACAACATCGATGTCTTGGAATGGCCATAAGTTAGTGTCCAGACATCAATCCGATTAAAAATTTATGGAAGCAGTTGAAGTTGCGAGTGCATACAACGGATCCGAAGACTACCATATAATATTCGATTTAATAATATTGTTGATATACCGTGTTTGGCAACAACAGTGTTTCGGTCACTTTTCTGTACACCTAGACGATATTCGTTAGAATGCGTATACCAAATTCTATTGGAAACAGCGTATTTTATTTAAGTATGTAGCAGTAAAATTCTCATGTACCAAATGCTTTTGTCACGAGCTGTCAGTATGCATGGCGCTCTATATACGGGACAAATGTCCTACTTATCTAATCCCGGTTAAAAATGAAAAATAAAATAAAATAAACAAATTCAGAGTAATTAAATGTTTGACGGAGAGTATTAGGTCTAAAACATACAACTGGATCTTTTTGTTTCCTCTACTACTGAACAAACTATTCATAACATAAAATTATTATCAGAAATTAGTCATGTAGATTTAGTGTGCCAGAACATGTTCTACAAGTCCTTTGCATGAGCAAATTGTCTGACTTATGTTCATTCAACCAGCGAAATTTTGTCCCGTGAAACAAATGTTTGCTCGAAATCTAGATTTGAAGACTGCTGTTTCAGGAGTGAGATTCAAAAATAGTTCGAAGGATTTCGGAATTGAATTCTGTTACGACAAATCGTTGTGCCATTCTGTTGCATTGACATGATAATTGTTTAGCCGAGCGGGAGCAAGTCCCCCCTTTGGTTTTGAGTGTGCGCCTCGTGAGAACGCCTATTTCCGTCTCTTAAGTGGGTTGTGCAGTGTGGCAATAGAAACAACTTCCATTTTTTGACACTGTTTCTGAGTTTATCATTTCTTCGAATATGGAACGGTCACTTGCACCGAAAAGTAAAACACTTCAATTTTATCTTGATGCTGCCATCATGCTTCTCTGCACTTATGATATTCTCAAGGCTGCATTTAAGTAGGAGTTCTACTTCAATAAATTGTCTGTGATATTCCAAAATAAATATTTATCTTGCATGTAAAATACGATTTTCTGTGATTTTTAATCCCTCTTCTCAAATATTTGTTAGCACACTTTCAGAGAAACTTTACGCTCGTATTCATCAAAAGCAAAACGTTTCTCGGTCGATTTTTTTATAGTATCTTTCTTCGCATCATACTGGCAGCGACTGTTTATTGACGCTGACCTAGTTGACGACTTTTTATCTGACAACTATTTCCGAGGTAATGGGAGATATTTTTCAGTCAAGATTAAAGGCAGAGGGTTATTCTGCTTGAAGTAACTGCACTTCGTTCCTTTATGACCATTTTTTCCCTTGGCTTATCGTAAAGTGAGCATTATTTGCACTTATATTAAACTTTTTTAGAGCTACCGTTATCCGCGGATTGCAGCCTCAATCTGAGTAGATTATTGTTAGTGTGCAGTGAGAGCTCATTTCCTGGAGACAAAATACACGACAGAACAGGTTTTTACTCTCGAATTGTTGATGCGAAAGCATTGCTTATGGTATTACCTCTCAAGTCCTAATAAAAATTAACAGGGAAGTTCGTAAAAATCGAAAGCCTGAAAATACAACGAGAATGATACGGCCATTTTGTGACGATGTTTGAAACATACAGATCGCGTGTTTCATTTTTACTCTCCATCACTTCTAACAGCCCTTGATTGCATATAACCCTTGCGTGGTTACATCGCTTTGCAAAAATTATATTCTCAACAAAAATTAAATTGTGCGAGGAAATTGTCAAACTAGTATCAGTTTTACCGCATTCTACCGGAAATAACAGCATATCCAAATCACTCTCACCGGAGAAATACTTGCGTACGATCGAGGACATAAAATATATATAGGAAATTTAAATTTCATGTTTTCTTCTGAGATTAATATTTACTAGCACGACCCGTGAAAATTTCATGGAAATTTAGATACACAAACTTTAGATAAACCAGCCTATGAGAAGTGGTCCCCCAAGTGTTGGACAGAGGTTAGAGGTTCAGGGAAGAGATACTCCAATCTTGAAAGCAATTTTCTTCTTGATGATGCGAGTAGAGTGAACTCTATCAGGGAAACTGAAAATGTGCCGCGAAGACTGGCTTTTTATTGCAAAACATACAACCCATATGCTGGATACTGCGCTCGAGACCTGAAATGTCACTTGAAAAGTGGTGAAGCGTGACGGAATGGTAGGTTACGTAGGTAGGTACAAGCGTATTAAAATATAAATTAGTCCCTGAGCTTTCGAACAACGTCCCATCACTCTTTATTCAGGGCAAATGAAATTCCCAAAACTAAATAACATCCCTGAACCTATGACCTCAAGCCTCGTATCACATATAATACAGACACCCATTTTAATTTAGAATTTTTCTTATTATTGGATAATATTGGGAAATTTTTATTGGGATCTTGAAATTTAAATTTCGTAAATATGTATAGATAGATACATTTTATATTATTGTAAATTAGAAACAACAACATATTCATTTTCAAACTTTAGAGCTAATGACCAAATGTTGTGTTCTTATCGAAAGTAATTACTCCAAAGAGCATGCAGTTCTAGCATCTTTGAACATCTGAAAAAATATTCCCTCCGTATGATAATAATCGTACAATATCATTTCTCGCAATTCTTTGATTCAATTTGCTTAAATACGTAACGTTATTGGGAAATTATTGTGGAATCATCTGTAATTTTCTGTGTCACCGATTCGGGCTGCCATCTTTTACACATTCTTGTACGTAGTCGAACTAAGGTGCTCTAAGCTAAGTGAATTTCTCCCTATTACTTGCTTTTAATTCAACCTATAAATTTTCTCTTGTTTCGAGAAGAAATGAAGAAATAAATGAATAAAAAATGTATAAAATGATTAATGAAATAGAATAACTATAAACAAATACAGTAAAATAAGCTCCGCAGACAAGCGTTTAGTATCCTATTGTTTTGGGAGCTCCAGTTATTTATTATGTTCGTCATTTGGTTTTCAAAGCTGTGACCAAAGTATAGGCTATTTGCAGATATTGAGCAGCCATCAGTCTTTATTCAAAGATGACAGAGTATAGACTTTTTTCTTAGCTGCTCCACAAGGACGGGAAAAAACAAGACGTCTTGAAATGGCAAAAAGAAGATATCTCATTTGGTCAGACTACGAGACACTCAGTGAAGAAAGTAACGAAATTTGCGGTGTTTCGTCCCGCACCGTTATGAGGGTCTGCGAACAATGGAAACAATCCGACACATACGGCAAATCAAGGCAAAATTGTAGTCCAAAGAAAATTCTAACCGATGGCGACCGCCACTGTGTGTCCTGAATTGTTGACCGGAATCGCTTACTCTCAAGGACGGAACTACTGTGAAAAGTCAATGATTGTCTTTCTCCAGCTTTTTTTCTGAACGAACTCTTCGTAGCAAACTCCATGTAATTAATATGTGAAGTAGAGTTGCTCGTAAAGGGCCGATGTTAACTCCTGGCCATAAGATCACTCGTTTAAACTGGGCCAAAGCACACGCACATTGGACTGTAGAGGAGTGGAGAACTATCCTTTGTTCAGATGAATCCCGATTCTGTCTCTGTAGTAATGATGCCCGGCGTCGTGTTCGTCAAATACCTCGTGAAGCCTTCAACGAAACCTATGTGCAATGGGCAATACAATGAGGAGGAAGAGGAGGGCATTTCTTGTTCTAGAGTTGTTTCAACTACACGAATATGAGTCCTTTAGTTGAAGTCCTCGTCAAACTGAACCAACATTGAGTGACATACAACACCAGCAAATTTTACTACTTCTTTCATCGAGTGTCTCTTAGCTCGACCATATGCAATGGCTCCTTTTTGTCGTTCCGAGACGCCTTGCTTCCATCATATCTTAGTAAATCAACTAAGGTACAAGTCTATACCTTTCTTAATCTCAATGAAAACTGAAGCCTGTTCAGTACTTGCATAAAACCTAAACTTCGGTCACAGCTTCAAAAATCGTAAATTCCTGAATCTCGAAAAAAAATAGACAACGAATTTCTTGCTCGAGGAGTTTACCGTTATTTGGTAAGTGTTTTTGAAATCTTCAATGTTTCTGCACATTTTCTGGGCTTATTTAATAAACAGAAAAATTGATGTCTGCTCATGCAATCAGGGACTCAAAATTTTGAAACCAATCCAGACGAGTATAATTTTGTAATTGATGATTTTTTGAGCATCGCTTAGTGATTCTTTTTCGAGGAAATGTAATTGGATGTTAATGGCTACACCAACCTTTCTTTGGGGACAAATAATGTGAAGATATATTTCATCAAGAAAAAAAGTCACAGGCCTAAGACTAAGTTGATTTTCAGCAAACTTGGACAAGATATAAAGCGCATTGATTTTTTGCGTCATGAACTCCATGTGTATAATAAAAATTGTGGGGGGAATTCTTTGCAAAATAGTTAATAATTTTAGAAGAAAGTTTACCCAAAGTGTTCGTCAAAAGTGGCAACGTTGCAGAAGATGAGAGTTTGCGAAAAAATAGATTCCGAGAACTTGCTCATGCAAGCATTGCACAAAATTCTGCAGCGGCGTTGTCCAGGAAAAATTATTTTGGCAGCTAGCTTCTGTATCAAAAACTGATATTGTAAGAGTCGCGAAAATTTCCGTATGAGAAGATCCCAAAAGAAGAACATGGATGGCTTTCGTTGCCTCTGCTGTTCGGTTTGATGTATAGCATAGAAAAATATATTTAAGGGGCTATTTTCTTTTTCACCTAAGCGAGACAGTGACTTTTCAAGTAAAACTGTCCCTAATTAACGCCTCTAACGTGGAAGGTAAAATAGTCTCTCTATAGACTTTTGTCAGTATCACAGAGTGGCCTTTAAGAAGGCAGTTACGACCGGAACGGGCTACTTCGAGAGCGTGACCCGACCCCGCCCTGAATGCTTGATAAGGGTATAAGGCTCTTTACGGGGCTCTAAAGTCTCTTTTGTGTCGAGCCAGAATTAGAGTTCAAATACGAGCGAGGAATTCTACGTGCAAACCTTTATTAGCAGCCGAGTCATCAACAATTAGAGTCGTCTCCTGAAACGACCAAAGTAAGTTTTTGATAAGCTATAGTCAATATCCCGTCTAGTTAATTCGATTCTTTGGATAAAATGTGCAGAAATTTCATGCATTTACAAATGTCAACCTGTGAAAGAAGTTAAGTAGAAACGACCGTTTGTTACGACTTAGAATGTATTCACGTTCTCAATTTTCTGGTGGGGAATATGTTCCCAACAAAGAAAATTTCCCTTTACCACATCAGAGATAATAACAATAACATTAACAAAAACGTCATTTAATTGTAGAATTTTTCTCTGCAGTTTTGAGGTACTTTATTCAATGTGGCCTCCTTTAGCCTATATTAGAATGCCTGTAGACTCTTCATGAAAGAAGAGACCTAGGCACCTTATTTCCCGACCAATTTCATCCATGCTCGAAAAAGAGCTCGGGTCAGAGATTTCAGGTTTTTGAGTTTTAGTTCAAGCCCTTGTCTCAAGGGTGGACCATGTTGAGAAGTCCATTGCATGGGCTCAGATCGGGTGAGGATGGGACCATAATTCTTTGTTAATGTAGGAATGTAAATTGATTGCTCTGGCACAAAGCCTTGGCCTTCCTCGATGTACACAAAGAGGCCTGCAGAAAGGTCTACTTGGCGTTTTTGAAATGCTATTGGGCTTCAGGAAGCATTGAATTCATTATTGCCGAGAAATAACTTTTGCTTTTCAATTTTGCGGCGACAGGAATTGTAAGGAAGAGATCTTTTGAAAGCCTCAGACAAGGAGCCCTTAACCAACATTTGTTTAAGTTTTTGCCGTCTGGTAACGATTTTTACAGATATTTCGATGCTCGTGGAACTCCTAGCAAATACTTGGTCATTTCTGCGTTCCATATTTTCTTCGATGCTAAACAATTCTACATCACTGATGACAATTTCACCCGCAGCATGTCATCTCTGAGCATTCGGACGAGTGTTTGAATTTTCATCAATCTTCTCTGCATAGAAGATTCCCATGTGGAATACCTTTTTGACAAGTAAAGTGGGGGCATCTTCTGGTCATTATGAACCAACATTCTCATTGATGTCGGTAACGGCTCTTCGTAAGCAGCAGTTTTTTCACTGAACGTCGACGACTTTGTAATTTTTTCTCCCTCTCCTTTCACTGCTTGTGAAGTTCTCTGCCCTACTGGGCGACCGGATTTCCGTCTGTCAGCGGTGTTACGCAAATCAGTTCAGCGTTTCACCACTCTCCGCTCAGTCGTTCAATCAATTGGCAATTGTTTAGAAATAGCTTTCATTGCTCATAACAGAACTTTGGCGTTCAATTATTGTACCATGTTTTTTTTACGAACGCTGTTTCAAATTTGCCGTAGTTAAGTAGACTAATTAAAATCTTGAATCAATAGAGAAAATATAAAACTTTAGAATTATACGATGAATATTCTCATAAATACCTTTAAAGTCTTAAAAATTAGAATATTGTCTGGTTGCAAAACTTCTCTAGGTCATACTCAGTACTTCTTTCTGCCTTTTGATTTCTGAGTATACAAATATCTTTCCAAATAAATTCGAGATTTTTTCCTGTTTAGTGTGAAAACTAACTGAAATTGGAGTGCCTTCGGGACTCGAAAGGGTCAATAATAATAAATCGAGTTACGGACATGTAAAATGTACAATACGCGTAAACTGTGCGCTAGCCCTTTGACTGCGTCGTGCGCCATATATGACACGCGACTATCTAACCTAACGTAACGAAAGCGCTAACATATATGAATACAATTTTTCAAATTTTCATTAAGTTGTGTTCATTACTCGAATAAGCTCGCTTAGATTAGGGGGGAAATGAATAGGATAACCAAATTTGTGACAGCAAAATCCTTTAATTTTAAACTCACAGCGGAAATTTTTGTCAACATGAAATGTTTCCTGCGTGGAGAACCACTGTCGAAGTGTTAAATTATGCCGAATAGAGCAGCTGCCTAAAGCAGTCTCCGGCAAGCAAGAAGAGAAAGAGGAGTTTGGAACAAAGGTAGTTCATGAACAGAGCTAGTTTATTTTAGGGAATTTTAATTCTTAGTTTAATAGTTATTTAGGAATGAGACGGCAAAGAAAAATCGTGAAAACATTTAGTTCGAACTTTTCGAGCATGTGCTTGTTTCCAACGAAATCTTTAATAGAAATTTCTTTATTTAATCAATATGCCTAATAATATCAAGGTTGAACAACCCTTATATTATTGAGCATATTGATTTAATAAAAAATTATCCATCAAAGATTTCCTTGCAAATGAGCACATGCTCGAAAAGTTCGAACTAAATGTTTTTACTATTTTTCTTTGCTATCTCATTCCTAGCGAACTTGCTACGCAAAAAAAAAATTACCAAGAAAAGTAATTTCTAACTATCCTTTCCTACAAACTAAAAAACATATTTATTGCCACATTTTTTCAGGAACCGTTCAAAATAAACGAACTTTGCAATTTGAATTCACAATTTTCGTTCTATAATTTAATATTTTAGGAAAAACATGAAATACACTTGTGTAAAATCAAATAATTAATCCAGGTAAAACTGGCATGACCCAGATTGCTGATGAGAATTTACTCTAGGTCGTTTATATGCCAATCTGGTGAACATTTGAAAGTTACATACGACTAGACAATTAAAAATTGAAGTGGCGAAGGCCACAGAAAAACCGCTACCATTTCAGATTTCGTGGACTCTCCATGGAAAATATATCCGAAGAGATTCGAAGAAATTCATGAGGAAAATAGCTTACGAGGTCTAAGTGTCAGTTGAATACATATCGTTGTCCCGTACGAGAATATCAGGATTCATCTTGATGAGTAGCAACAGAAACAGTTCTTCCCAGCGAATTGCAAATAAAAGGTTAGCTCGAAGTAAGCTCGTGCTGCACCTGTCGGAGCGCAGTACGCTTTCCTTACTTCTGTTTTGCTACGAAAAGTAAATTTTAGGATCAGTTGAATGTCAATGTGCAATAATAAAAATTTACTCAAGACGGTAGATCTAATCACACGATTGTCCTGCGATCTCGAGGTACAGCTTCAATGACGCTTTTAACCCCCGTGACAAAATCTAAAGGAAGTCCAATTTTTTTTAAGCCTTTAAGAAAGTTTTTAATACGTTCGCTGTTAAATGGCGCACACCTGTTTCAAGTGATATTTTGCTACTTTCAGATCAGCTACAATTAAGCTCGGTTTGATTGCTATTATTAGCTCTTGCTTTCGACGAATGTGTCTTCGTTGATGAAGTGCTTGTATAGCCTGCAAATGTTGTCACTTTGTAGAGCCACTACGATAAGAAAAAGCACGATTTAAATGCTCAATAACAGAAAGATCAACTCGTTCAGAAAATAAGTTGTAGTTTTATTACTTATTTGGAAAGTTATGGAGCCAGTAAAGGCTACAAGGGCAATTTTATCGTTCAATAATTTGTTCAGAAATCTTACTGGTTTTTAAAAAAAAGTGGCGGACGAAGCTCAACGATGCTGCAGAAATTGGATTGCTTTGCAGGAGCGGCGTGCTGCAGAGGCGAACTGCTGGGTGGTAGTTAGTTGACTTCGGGGTCAACTTACAGCCAGAATCACGATTTATCTCAACCTGAAGCAAAAATAACCAAAAAAATGTATTAATGAACAGAGTAGGGCTTTTTGAAAGCCTATACCCTGTATAAAAAATATAAAGATAAAAACCAATAGAGGCAAACGAACCTTAAACGCACCGGAGAAACGAGGAGGTTGGCTCATGTCCGCTAACAACCAGTAGTGACGGCGGGAGACGCTCAAAATTAAGGTTACGAGGTGCTGTGCAAGGCCGAGGCCCCATCGGCAACGCCGAGATGAGGACGTTGGCTAGAAACTGCGATGAAAACCAACAACAAAATCACAAATTCATTTATGAATCCTTCCAAAAATTATATGTATAGTTACCAAACTCACCCAAGTTAATTGTCACACTTATTGGGTACTGATGTATTTAAAGCAACTTTAACACAGTTTAGGCATAATCCGATTTCAGTAAATTGTGACATTTGAAAGCCTGAAAACTTTTAAGAACGAACAAATAATCCCAAACTGAAAATGAAGAAAAACAGACACACACAAATTAAAAATAGGAAAAACAGTAGCAGCAAGTTGGAAGAGCTCATAGTGAAGGCGTTCCGCGTGGTTGCAATCACGTAACCATGGGCTGATGAGCGGGAAGAAACAGCCACCATCTCCCAAGGGAAAAGGGATCAGCTTTTTTTTTTCGACTCAACAGAAGCCGAGACCATCATACATCTCGCAAGACCCCAAAAAAACAATTGCAAGGGGAAAAGCACAGCCCAAATTCTTGAGAAGGTCGAATCTGAGAAGTCATTACAAGGGCATGGGGGAAGAATTTCCCACACAACATAAACAATTATTATGACCTGGAACAATGAAACTAACTCTCACGGTGGCAGCGAATGTGTTAAAAATTATTAAACGTTTAATTTTTTAAGGAGGATAACTGACATACCTTTCACGCAAGAAACCTTGATTAATTCAAAATGGTAGCTCCTGTTCACGGATTAAAATTCATTCAACACAGCTGCAGTCATTACTCACCTTTTTTATTCACAAGCAAAAATGACCTGGCATTACGCATCATTCCTACCCTCTACGCATCAGGATCTGAGCAGTTTAATAGGATAAAATTTCCGTTTCTGTGACCAGAAACTTGGAAATGCTGAAATTGAACACGAAATTAAAAAGAAAATATTTCCCAATATTGTTTGTGATTTATACAAGTAATTTCTCAAACGTCACTGGAAAGCTGTAACGCTATAAAGAGTCGCTTTGTAGATTAATGGTTTTTATCAAGTGTAACATCAGTTTGATTTTTCGTTGACTTCGGATGAAAACCAACTATATTTACCGCAAATACCATTTTCATAATTTTATGAGGGTGTTTGTGTTCGGTGCCGGATTTCATGGAGGTGTTTTGAGGAACAAGATGATTAAATGAACGGAATTTTTATTTTTTTCTAACATTTCGTAACAATTTTTTTTGTTTTTCGTAAATATATCTATTCGACAATGACGTAATCATCCTGTTTATTTAATTCTACTCTCGTTCAGACGAGACATAGGAGCCGCTCTCTCGACTCAAATGCTATGTTGAAAAATAGCGGCTGATTTGCTGGCAGCCTCAACTCGACTTAATTTCAGGCCTCCAGACAACGACAAATTAGAGAGCGGTCGTTCCAAAAAGTTATGTTAATATCGCTTTATGATCTTCTGCAGACGCGACTTAAATCTACCGAAAGTTCCTTAGATGTTCGAAGCATTACCGTGAGGATTGTACACAATCTTCCAGTGTGATTTCGGGCACAACTTCTACTTCAGAGACGATTCAAGGCATTTTGTCCGGAACTGTATCGTCATCGTGAATTATACCTCAAATTACGGGAGGAAATATTCCTGCAAGGGCCGTATCCGTGAATTGATATAAAAATGAAGTCTTAATTAAGTTATGGCTTACTATTCGTTCTATTTACTTTTTTGGATGAGTAACCAAATGTATCCAAAGCCTATAACTTATTCAGTGCTTAAATTATTTAATAATAAAAGGAAAATTTGCAGTGCTGTTCATGGATTTCTTTTTCCAAACGATAAATCTGCGTTGTCTAACGTGTATTTGTATTGAAATCAGAATTTAAAAAAATGAAGCAATAGTACGCTTCATCATTTTCACCTGATGTAAAGTTTTTTTTAATATTCGATTCCCTCATCTCGTGCTCTTTTTCTGCTCTGAATATCTTTTGCATTCACATAGTGTAGGTCAAATCTATGAATATGGTTGCCTGCTTACTTCATTGAAGTCCAGAGTTAGAGCAGTTACACCTTCCACCAAGAGCTGGGCCAGAGCTACTAGCAGATGTTAGAACTAACATTTTGGTACGTCTAAGGGCTTCCTTCCGACTATCGGCGAATGGTGTCCCAGATTTGCTAGCATAATGTTTATGCGAAAGTTTTCTCCAGATAAACTCAACAGTATTTTTCATATAGCATCTGTGAAAGTACTTATTTCATCTTTACCCAGTTAAGCATTAAGAAATGCCTATTAAATCCCTCATGATGGGTTTCGAGCACAGACCTCATTTCTTAAGTTTCCTTATGCAAAGTCCTCACTCGACGCTTAAGTCTTTTCATCGCAAGCAAACTGTATATTTGCTTAGAGTCTCAAGCTTATTCTTTTTTGCCTTTACTGAGTCCAGAACTCGTGGAAACTTGTTTCCTTCAGCATCACGATACAGAGGCAGAGTAAACTCATTACGCTGGCATGACATCCGGCAGCAGAACTTTCCATACGCTTCATGGTGTTCTTTGTAACTCTGTTGACATCCCGCGGTGATATTGTAATACTTTTGACCTCGCCATACTTATAATCCCGTACAGCCAAGACTTTATTAAAATCTAAAATTGATTCTTTTTGTTTCATATTGCTCACACATTTTCAATCAACCCTGTTTAATTTTCATCGCACGCATCTCAGAAAGGTTTTGCCAGTGTCGGACGTAGACCTCGAAAGCTGTTTTCTGAGATGCCGCACAGCTGGTTCGTCTCATACACCAAGGAGCCTTTTCTGAACCGAAATCTAGGTCTTTTCATGAGGTATATTCACCTTGGGGAAAGTCAAAGGCACCAGGAGCCATTTCGGGCGAGCAGAGAGCCTAACAAAGAACAGATGTTTCGATGCGTAACTCAGTTGAACTTAAAGAACGCTTATGAGTATTATCGTCATAGAACTGTCGTTGCTAGTTACTCACAGGTCCGAAAGCTTAACTCTCAGAGAGATGCAAATGAATTTAATTAATTTTGTTATACAGAATGCAGTAGAGTATCTGATGATTTAAAACTGATAACTATACCGCCCGAAACCAGACGGGTCACTATTTTACAAGTGCTGGTTGAGCATTTAATGATTTTTCGTTATTCCTCAACAAATGTCTGAAGAAAAGGGAAATACATCATTCCATATAGACCCATTGAACCGTAGCCTTGGCACGATGGAGAAACCTCCATTTATTTACTGAGAGATGAGCTTCGAGTTTCTACCCTAAGTTATTACCGTAGAGCAGTGGTTCCCAACCTTTTTCGAGCCGTGGCAAACTATCAAACTTTTTAATTTTTGGCGCGCACTTTTAGGAAAAATTTATACTTCTATTGTAAATATCATTTTCCATGTATAAGTTGAGACTCCGTCTATTTTCAAGACAGGAACCTATTTGAACAACCAAATACAAGTAGATTTATATTATTTCGTTCATCGGTTGTAAGTAAACATAGAAATTATAAATTTTAGGTTCACAACCTAATTTAATTTTTCTATTGCAAAAAGTCAAATTTCGAACAATATTTGAAGTTGAATTTAAAGAAAAAAATAAAATATGATACTCACATGAAAGATGTAAAGATTTTAATGCGAAACTTTTAACCTGGTTCTTCTTCACAGCATCTCTAATATTTGTTCGAATGCATGAGAGACATACTCTCAAGTCTTCCTTGGCATTTTCAAGCCTTACACGTTTCTAAGTTTTAATGTTGTTCAAATAAGAATACCCGAGTTCACATACGTAAGAAGTCGAAAACTGCAGCAAAATCTTGACAGCTCTTTTGGCAACTAACTGTTGAATGGCGGGCCATTCTAAAATACCAACCGACGTACAAAAGGAGGTACCAAAAGTACCAAGAAATCCCAAGATAAAAGAAATTAGTTCATTTTCCTCTCATTTCTCACGTATTCCACCTAGAGAGCTCAAATTACTCTCGAACGAAAGCTCTCAACTTTCTCCAGTCGAACAAACACAAATTACCTCCCTTAATTTCCCCTCGGTGCAAACGGGGCGCGACTCCCCCACATACGTTTTACCTACCCTCCATGTTCAGCTCAGCATTTTTTACCTGACTGGTCTAGAGACCTCAAATTAGTCTCAAAATAAAGCTTATAAAAAGGACTTTATGTGCAAATAATTTTTGTACCCCTTTTCTCATTCGCTAAGCATGTGAGATCTTCATTAATAATACGAATCATCTCTTTATTGTAGGTTTTCCGAGTTGGCGGAAAACTGTCTAAATTGCCTGCATTAATTCTGATCTTCCACTAATAAGTTTTTTCTTAAAAGTAACCAATTTATCTGTAGAAATTAAAACGTTCTCATTTTTATCTTGCATTACGATGTTCAAAGAATTTAGGTGGCCAAATATCTCTGTTACTCAACTTGGGACATCCACAAGTCATAATATGGTATTTGCAAAATCGATCATGTTTTTCATTCTCAAAAAAGGGGACAATTTATGTTTGAATATCATTCACACGTTAAAAAACTTTTTCTTTGTACAACCATCGTACTTCTGTATGTAATATTAGGCGAACGTGTTGAGAATCCATATCCTTGCATTACTTCTCAAATATTTTAGTCTTCACGGGCCGTGTTTTAATGTAATTTACTATTTCAGTGACTTGATTTAATACAGCCTTCAGTTCATTTGTTGTGATTTTAGAAAACAGTACTTCTCTATGTAAAAAACAATGAGTTCGCACGATGCTAGGATTACTTTATTCGCCAAAGAGGTGAAACTTTCTACTGAACCCACCCTTGAGGGTGCTCCGTCAGTACGCACACGAGACCCATGACAGTCGATGCTTTTCAAGGTACATATGCCGACAATATATCAAAAACATTTTGACCTTTAGTAGTTGTGGATACTTTTTACTGCAAAGAAATTGGTTAATTATGACATCATTATCAATAAATCGTATGAATGTAATTAACTGGACATAATTACTGATGTCAGTAGATTCATCGATTTGTAACGC
>VOMN01111141.1:0-21382 GCA_014899125.1 Orchestia grillus
CACCACCACCACCACCACACATCACGATACCAACACACCACCACCACCACACACCTACCAGTGCAATCCCTCGACTCGAGCCTAACAAGGCCGACTCAGGCTCCAAAAGGTGTCCAAGTTCTAACATCGGTCGAGCTAAAACCAGGATAAGCTGTCGTAAGGACAAAATGTCATGAAATATTGCACTGGAGACTGCCGGACCCGGCATACTTACTTGAATGTAAACATTCATGTGTGTAGATTCCAAGTGTAGAAAGAAATACGATACTTTGTGTTATTATGCCATTTACTTGCTTTGGTTTTTCGCAAAGCGATGTTCTTTATAGCAATTTGAAATGATTGGATATGAAGTAACACTAAGATGACGTTCGAATTAGCCCTTTATATTTTTTATATCCGAGCTCATGCATGGAGATACGGTGCGCTGTGCCATCTTGTGCATCTCGTAGTATCTACTGCTGATAAATGTTGATGTGACAAGTGTTTGGTGTCGCATTGAAACATGACTTCGTTAGGGAAAACTTGATTTCGCTTTCTCTAAGTTGAATTATACGTCGGTCCCTTTATTGGTGTAGTATCTTGGTTGCGTTATTTTCCCCAGTACTGAATTTTTGCGTAAGAAAATAGCTTTGAAGACGAGACTGTCTAGTACACGAGGAAGCCGCTTGTGTTTTTATTTCCCCTCTCGTCACTCACGGGCAATATTGGATGTTTGCTCTTGGAGGGTCACCCACGGTATGCGATCGCATTCCTGTAGCTCGTCTCCCTCGCTGAGGTTCCTTGAATTTATTGGTTGTGTGGCAACACTTTTGTCGGTGTCGAGACGTTATGTGGTCGTAAATCCTGGCTTTCGGCCTACATGTCAGTGCGCGCGTTGCAGTGCAGCGTTGCTTAGTGAAATTGCTTTTATAGTCAAGCAGCATGTGCACGCAGCTAAATTTCACCCTCCTGTTGAAGGGTACGGAGTGCACACGGGTAGCGCTGCGCACCAACACGCTCACGTTCGCCTTGAATTGCGAGCTCAATAGCAGTGCCGTCACTGCCGTGTCAAACGAACAGAATCCCAGGACGTGGAAGCCAGAATGAGAGGATCCAAGTTTTCCTGAAAATGTTTCATTTCTATTCTGTATTTTTGTGACGTTACAAATATGCTGGGCTGATTTCTTTTTGCTACATTTCAGTAACCTGTCTTTGTTAGTTACCTCTTTTCTATCTCTCTGCTAAACAGTACTGTGAAATGGTAAATACCGTGAAATCTATTGTGCTTGGACACAAGTATTTGTACAACTAAATTTTTTTATTTTCCTTAACTTTCTTTGCTACCGTTTGGTATAAACGATTTATAAGAAACTTGGTAAACATACGGTCTAAAAAAAAATTACACACGATTCAGATTTTGAATGGCAAACAAAATAAACGAAATAAAATTAAACCAAGTTCGAGGTATTTAGCCTAAACTATAACTGCTGTATAGTATTTAGAAGAGTAACCTCTGCAATAACGACGTAGAAAAAAACTTTATTAATTCGAACACGTTTTACCGTTGAGTTTTCAATGCCTTAAAACCACTGGCGTGGTGAGGGATGTGAAGAATGTATGATTTAAACTTCATTAAACAACTTCTAGAGAAGTTGTTAACAATGGGAACTAGCTTTTAGAACTAAGCTTGTGGTACTTTGCCTCACTCCTGCATTTAAATACCTCTCCAGGATTCGAGGTTCTTGTGATCCCTTTTTGCATTTAGCAGACCGTAGTGTATATCGCAAATTCTCGGCAGGATTGAGGTTTAGCGATTAAATAAAATGGCTGAGCCATCGGTGGACTTTGAATCGTTTTTGTTTCGTTGAAACGTCCACTGGTACCGGCCGTAGGACTTTTCTCATAGGAACAATTCCATCTGAAGTATTTTTATATAGAAAGCGCTATTTTTCCGCATATTAATGTGGAGTTTCTATATTATTACCTACGGTGTGGGCCGTAAAGCAGCTCCTGGTAACAGTGCTGCCACCTCCATGCTTGATGGCGGCAATGATGTACTTGGGTCATGCTGCACCTACCTTACTTCGGATGTGGAGAGCTGTGTTTGGGCCTTAAAGCTCGTATCTTTTTTCATCAGGCGATTCAATGTCTCGAAAACTCGATTCCTGCCCCACGATGGTGTTTGGAGAACTGTAAATGACTCTTTAAATTTTTAGCGGTAGGCATTCGGGGTGCAGTGAAGGCCTATAGATCGCTTCGATGTAACCCGCTAAGAGTTTTTTTCATTTATGTGAACTTCTTGTGATTCTAAATCTTTGAGTAGCTCCATGCGCTTTGTAATAGGCTCATTCATCCCCTTGCGTAGCATGTAGCCCGAGACCCGAACGTGATCTTGCGATGAGCTCTGCCTCTTCGTGAGATAGAGGTCGCTGCAGTGTGATGTTACTTCTGAATTATTACGCCCGTAGGTGAATACAGCGCCTCAACCCTTTCAGTAATTTGACTACTTCTTCATCTTTTGCTACAGCGTTCAATTATCTGCTTTCGATTCACTTAGGAATGCTCTTCGACTTCCGACGTTGCAAACATTTAGTGTACATATTTTGGGAAACCATGATATGCAATGACTGCGCCAGTCGGGTGTATGTTTGCATGACATTGTGTGTAGAAAATGGAAGGTCATAGACGCTGCGTAAGTGTGTTCTAATCTATTGTACATTAACATTTGAGCGTGCAAAGATTATGGAGTTGAGTGGTATTCGTTACGTTGAAATACTTTCATCTCATTCTAAATTCTGTGTAGTTTATTTTGCTGTTGTGAGGAAAGACTTCTGTATCCTACATATTCATTACGCTAAATATAAGTTAATGAAGTTTCCTCGTACTACTCACCCCAGGCAAAAGCATGGAGTTTGCTAGAATTGACAAACAGTTACCAAGTCGCTCAGATACTCGCGTCTATTAACTGTACTTTAGTCCCGTATGTTTGCTATCAGAGATGATGCTTTTGATGGTAAGATCTCAAGTGAGGGCTGTTCAGAGAGTTCTACTGAATAAATTGCGCGCTGGGTGGGTAATTCCACTCATAACTGCGACCGCAGAGCTGCTTACTCGTTAGAACCTCAACTCGCGATCACGAAATGCGACATTTCCAAATGCCTCTTCTAGCGATAGCTCTTTGAAGTGACTTTTGAGCTTCGATCGTTCTGCCCTGATGGTGTTTGAGCCACCATTTCTCTATTGAATTTCATTTTAACTGAAATAAACTTGCGACGGGTGGTTAACATCGCGCGTCCGGCTGTCACCTGCTGAGCTCAGCGCATTCAGCTACATATATAAGAGGCAGCGGGGTTTCCTCGCTGCAAATCCGTCCTGAATTTTTGATCCTTTAAGAAGATTTTATTTAAAGCAAAACACGTCAGATGTCTGTGGTTGCTGTATGGAATAGTGAAATTTTTAGGAACTGTGAAAACATTGAAATGTTGGCATGCTCTAGGGCTCTAGGCCCTCCCTGTGTGATAGTTACTTGCTCTCTGAGGGATGGGTGCAGGGATGGGTGCCGCATTAGGCCGAATCCAAGGCACCGCGCGTCCCTCGCTCTGGACGGTCGCGCTGGTCACGGTGTGACGCTAATTCACTCTCAGCCTTCGGTGGGTAGTACTGTCTCGTTGTTTACACTGTCTGTTTAGAACTGTTCGGCATGAGAGACAAGTCTTTAGTTTTGGCATTAGAAGAAGGGTAGACTCTTTTTCATGCTATAATATGCGGTACATGAGAGGTAAAATTCATAGATAAATGCCTTTTTTCAGCCAGTATTAATGTAGTTCTTCTAACATTAAATCATCCTTTTTTCCGTGGAACCCTTATTAATAGAGCGAATTAATTTTTTTAACTCCCTCTCAGGATCACCTTAGCGGAACGTTTTAAATTCGCTGTGGATGACGTTTTTCGAAGCTGAATCGAGCGAAATTATCTTCATTTGTATGTGTAGTGCTAACGTTTACATGAGTTATGTTCACAATTTGAACCTTGCAACTGATGCAGGTCCTTTATCCGATTTGTTCAATTGCAACACAGCTCGTGTCGTGGTAGAGTTTCGCAAGGTACTGCATTGTATGCGAATTGGACGTTAATCGCATACCGACGTCTCAGTCGCACCTTTTTTGTTTAAAATTTTTTTTTAAAGACTACGTGACATGTATGCGCTGTGGTATGATTCTTTTCAATAAGAAGGGTACACCCATTGGTATTTTTTGGTCAATTCAACCTGAGCTCCTGAAGGGCGTCTGCTGCGGTAACTGTGAACCCTCAAGCTCGACCACTCGTTGGAAGAAAACAGAGCAAACTTCAATTTTTTGAGGTCTACAATAATTATACAATAGAAAAAAGTGATGACTTTGGGTGCATTTAATTCAAAAGTCGAGGTGTGGAGCTCTCTGTAAAGAAAGATGTGTATTTGGCCTAGCATGTGTTGATACATAACTTCTGAATTCAATACATTCAGCCTAGAAGATTATCTAGTCTACAGTACACAACGTGATGAAGCTGAAATACTGAGAAATGGTCGAGAGCGTAAATTGAGCTGCCAGTGGCGCTGTAGCGTAGATACGATCAACCTCGAAATTGCCTTATTTCCCGACCGGCGCCTGCACGGTTGTTTGCCACCGATTAATGGTGAGGCATGCGCAACGCTGGTCATTTGGTCTCTATTTGGAAACTAATCATTTAAAAAGTCCCCAATAGACGCGCCCTGCCAAGAATGGCGGGATAAATGATGTCAAATTCTTAAAATCCCTCTTATTTACGGTAACTCTGACATGAAATAATATTATTTTTAGTATCACTGATACGGACTGCCTTATCTGACAGTCTTAACTATTTAGTTCACGATTGCGGACTCGGGAATTATCTCCAATCTAAATCTTTAAGGATGTGACAGGAGAGACCGACAACCAACCAAGCAAGCAATATCTGTGTAGCAGTATATAGTGGGATGCTAATGGGATGGCACTGGCTCTTTATATTCTAATTTGTCTTATGTCTAATTTGTTACTCTTCTTCAGCCAAAGTAGAAGGAGCCGGTCAACGTCTTCTTCAAATAGCGCCTTTTTTATCTGAAAATATCTATTTGAGCGGCCTACATGCATTTACTGAGTACAAAGGCGTAATGCAAACTCTTGATGACTCTGCGACCCTATTTACTAGACCCACTTGAGGAAAAGTTGTTTCATATTGAAGATATTCTTTTGCTTTTTGAACTTTTGCTCTTATATGAAGCTCTTATATCTTTTTTGCTCTTATATCTTTTTGAACTTTTGCTCAACTTTTGCTCTTATATGAAGATATTCTGTATCAACTTAACCAATTTTAGTGGTTTCGATCGAAATATTCGCTATAAAGCTTTCAAAAACTTATTAATATGGCGTAATGCCCGTAGAACCAATAACTGTTTGACTTCTAAGCAAGAGATTGCCGTAATTATGGCGTAAAACTGGGCGGGAGCAATTACCGTGTGAAATACGTTCAGAAGGAATTTCAGCTTTAAATCCTTCAAAAGTGTGGAGTCAATTTTAAATCCCCCGCCAAATTGCAACCTCGAGCGCAGACGGTCCCTAGCCATTATTATTTAATTTGAAAAAAAAGTTTCAATTGCTTTCAACAAACGTAACATACTGAGCATGATGCCGTAGCCTGCCCCATTAAATGTGATGAGAATTGCACTGTAGCACCGCGCCGGGTGGAGCGGGCGAAATTTGGACTCCAAGTCTGTATCGCGCTGCTACACTCTATAAGTGCTCTACATCTGATGCATGGCAAGTCACAAGTGGCTGCGTAGAACCTGAGCGTTTGCGTACGCACTACAAAGGCCAAAGTTCCAAAATGAGTGCCAAACATTCTGCGCAAATTTCGTGTGAAATAATGAAACGAAAGGCGTTGTTTAAGAAGGTTGTACTGGGTGGGCCATAAATAAGACCCCCTTTTCAAATTATGATATCACTGATACCACAATGGGTGCAAAGCTTTTTCAGTGTATCAGTGCTACCGTCGTGGGTAAGGGTACCTTACTTATGGCTCACCCTGTATATCAGTTGCCCTGGTGCACCGAGTTGCTGAGGTTATGGTTGAGTCTACAGCCTTGATGGCTCTTGTATCAGGTCTATTAGGAGTAGATTCTGGTGTGCATTTTTATTCACCATGATCAAAGTTCACAGTTGCTGCGAGAAGCAACATTCAGAAGCAACTTTCTGCTGATTTCTTATCGTTGACTCTTAGTTCCATCTTCACTCAAGGTTTCCATTACGAATTAATCACTAAATTTTTCTTATAATAATGTAAATACCATTTAGCTTCCAAAAAATGCTCTTTATTTTTAACGTTTTTCCGTTGTGCTACTCAGTCTCGATTTTGGCACAATCCTTTCTGTCTTACAGGATCGAAGGTGTAAGCTTTTAGAGCAGAACTTGTTCCAATCCATTTGAGGCGTTGCCAAACCCAGTTTGTGTCTTGCGCCTCGTTTTATGAGCATCATGAAGGATTTTTATTTCGTTGTTAACTGTCTTGATATTTTCCTTTGCCAACGCTGTTGAGAACCAATTATTATTGGTTCAGGAATTTTTCATTGAAGGATTGTAATTTCACCCATTTATTTCCATGGTTCGTAGCTTAATGGTCCCGTGATTAAATCAAGAAACTAAACCTTATATGTGTTGAAAACTTAAACTTTGCTCTGTGCAACTATCGTTGGAATCATGCTACTGGGTTTTCTGCTCCGTATGCCGTTTTCCAGCATCACGTGCGAGAGAGGTTCAAGAATAAGACATGGCTCGCTGAGGCATGGTCTGGAGACGCGTGTGGGGGTCGTTGCTTCTTTGGGTGCGACGGACGAAGCTTACTGCCTTTTTTGTGTCTTGTGACAGCATTTTGTTCTTTTATTTTACGAAATGCTTTTGTTATTAGAATTGTATTTTAATTAATTACGCTCAAATACGTGAGGAATAACCCGTGCCATTGCACGATTTGAACATCAGCGTGACCCTGCAGGTGAGGAGAAAGAATTTAATTTTCGCTCAAGTTTTATGCGTCCTGTGTTACAGTGTATTCGTTGTCGCTATCACGAGTAGTTTTTTTGCAAAATAATTTTCTGGTATTAACTCAGATTTAAAACCTCTCAGGAGACATAGGATAAGTTAGTTAGGTTTGTCTATTGTATGCTATAAGGACTGGCGACCCCAGAGGAGCGCTCTTGAGTAACCTCAGCTATAGATAGGCCTTCCGGACTTCAATCTTTCGTGCCCACTTTTATGCTTTCATAATTTTCATACCTTCTTAGTTATATTTTGTTTTTTTTTCTTCCTCTTCATTGTTAACTTTCTTTTTCTGTGCGCAGGTAATCCTGCGTGGGAACACGCACTGTTCCTATATTCCTCGTTCTCTATAGTTCGTGCCAAACGGTTCCTTTTTTCGCTCTCTTTGGATCATATTTCACATGGGAAGGAGGCTTAAATTAACTAATAATCAAGGCACATTAAAAATAAATCAATACTAACAAAATTTATCGAGTACAAATGTATCTCGCTAGATATATGCTAGATGTATATTTTGTGCTCAACGTTTTGAGAGCATTATGCCTTATTCACAAAAATTGAGCGCTTGTACCGTGCAAACGCCTTGCAAGCACGCATACCTAATTAAGCATTTCTTAGTTAAAATTCTGAAACGTTCTAGGTGTTATGGTGGACGCAGGTATTTATTTCGAATGACAATCTCCTATTCGACAATTTTGGTAAGCTAAACCACGTGTAAGTTTAAATTGCAACACGGATAGCGCAGCAAATTCGCAATGTACTCGTAAGTACAACTAAGCGATGTAATACAGCCGAAGGAACTCGGGCTGCAAGTTACAGGGCTTAGGAGAGAAGAATTTTATGGCTATCTCGGAGAAGAGGTGTGACCCACAAGCTTCTCTAGGTGATGCATGAGCTTGCCGAGCTATGAGCTCCTTACGCTCCAGCTTTTCTTCCGCATTTTAAAATTGGTGTTTGTTCTTTCTCGTACCCCGGCCCGTGAGATATTGCCACCTTGACTGCTCCGCGGGGGCCAATATCCGGCCAAAATGCCAGTTATTTTGAGCTACAAAGACTTCATGGACGCTGCCTGCCTTCAAATTGAATGTGACTTAAAGAAGCAGAAGCTTCTTGCCAGCTGTTCGCTGGTCTTCATTACATTCAATTAGGCCCTCTTAGTTCGTGACAGTGCGACGCTCGAGGCCCAGTGTTCAACTGATTGTGTTGAATATTTCATTCCTCCTTGTAATGCTTTACTAGAATGACGGAGAACATTGTTATTTTATTCAATACATTTTGCCGATGTTATTTTGGTATATTTTTTGAGGTCTAATCTGTAATTGTGCATGAGTGAATCTGATTACAAAACTGTATCACACTCGCGGGCTTTGCGTTGTGTACGATCTGGATAATAGGTATATGTTGTGTAGCCCCAGTATATTAACTAATACCTCACATGTACTTTTGAATAAATTGTGAAACTGACATTTTTCACGCATAAGCGTAGATACATATTGTGTATATCGGCACGTTAATGCGTCTGCAGCCCCTCAGGAGGCATGGGCTAGGCAGTAAGGTAGGTTAGTTACGTTTGTCTACCCTATACTATGGGGACGGCGACCCTAGGCGAGTTCTGTTGGGTTACCTCAGCTATAGATTAGTCTTTCCGATTTCTATCTTTCCATAGGAAATAGGATTTCCTATTTGCCATTCTGAAGCTTATAATTTTCTATAGGCTTCATGTCTTGGCACTTGGCTGCCCAATCTAAATGCTTGGCATTTCCTGAATGAATGTCACGATAGTTCTAGCCCGACGCACCCGGCAGTTGTCATCCTGAAAGATAGGCAAAACAACAAACCTTTCTTCATTCAGAAATTGTGCTAATGGCACAACTTGATTATCTAGCAGTTCATTATAGCCGCGCTCATTCAGTTTGACGGATACTTCAACTAAAGGATTCATTACTTTGTAGTTGAAACAGCCCCAGAACATGACAGACCCTTCTCCTTCCATCGCCTCTTGCATACAGGCTTCGTTGTAGGCTTCATGAGGTCTTCGATGAACCCGACGGTGGGCATCATTGCTATAGAGACAGAATCGTCACTCATCTGACCACGTGACACTCCTACTCCACTCCTTTATACAATGTGCGTGTGCTTAGGCCCAGTTTAAACGTGTGGTCTTGTGGGCAGCAGTTAATGTCGGCCGTTTACGAGCCACTCTGCTCCATTTATTGATCGCATGGAGTTCCCTACGAAAAGTCCATCGAGAAACAGCAGGAGAAGGGCCATCGCCATTGTTTTGCAGCAGTCCTATTCTTGATGCATAGCGATTCCGGTCAACAATTGGGAACACACTGCGGTTGTTTCTATCGGTTAGAATTTCTTCCGATCACAATTTTGCCTTCAATTGCCGCATGTACGGGATTGTTTCCATGGTTGGTGGACCTGCATATCAGTGCATCATTGAACGCCAGTGCATTCCGCTACTCTCCTTCGGAAAAGGAAGCTTAAACTACGCATTCCTCTCATCCCTCACCACGCCAGTAGCTGTATGGCATTGAAAACCCAACGATAAAACGTGTTGGAATTAATAAACGTTCTTTCGTCCCTAGATGTCCCTCAGCCCGATCGAATGAAATAGCTCCTTTTTGTCATTCCGACACGTCTTAATTTCGTCCCGTCGTTGTGGAGCAACGAAGAAACAATTCTATACCGTGCCAGCTCTGAATGAAAACTGATGCGTGTTCAGTACTTGCATAAAACCTAAACTGTGGCCCCCAGCTTTGAAAACCGTTTGATGAACGTAGTAAATAACTGGAGTTCGAAAAATAAGGTTAACTAATTTCTTGTCCGAAGAGCCTATTCACAGTTATGGGTTTAGCCGTTTAATTATGTTTTCTGGAGGAAATAGGTAGAAAATTATTAAAGAACAAAATCAAATTGCAAAAGAGAATTCCTGATTGGACCATTATTTTACGAACAACCTAATATGACTTCAGCGTATGGGTCAGTCAAAATTTCGTGTTGCTGAGTAGAATCGTGAATGTATCCAAATGTCAGCTTATAGTTGCAGGCGAAATTCTCCATTTGCTCAATGCTGCTATTTACTTTAATGAAAGGATGAGTGAGAGGATTACCTAGAATTCGACCAGCTCCAAGGCTGACCGTGTGTTCAGCAACCATCACACTGGGGCTCTGTGAATGGATCCCACGTGCTGCGATGCACACTCTGCACCACTGAAGTTATTTGTCAGAAATGGAAGAACGCACCCTAGATGACAGCAAATCTTCTGCCGAACACATCGTCGTGTGCTCTTATTCATCGCAGTTATGTATCTTGTATGTCGAGGAATTGTTTGGATTAACTTTTAGCTCCTCCGCTTGATGTAAGAATAAAAGCAAAATTGAACGCTTGGCATCCACCGACTGATCCATAGATTATGGTCAATAATCTAAAGATTGACCATGGAATCCATTTTAGGCCGACCAGTGCGTTTCTGAAACTCTTCGCTTATCCTAAATGGTGAGTTCACCCGTAATTCCTGTATTTTAAGTTTGACATTTCATATTGAAAATTTGTTTTTCCGTTACCGTTGCTGCTACTTGGCCTCGTAAGAACGATACTTCTAATATGAGATTTATTTTTTTTAATGAATGAAGATTTCCTACACTCGTTATCTCAGGATTTATATCCGAGACAGAATCCCACATGTATATCAGAGAACTAATAACATAAATATGTTTTTTAAGTTGTCAATTCGGACGGAGCATTTTCATGTACGTACTAAGTCTAAAACTAGACGTATATTAATTGGTCAGTGCAGTTGAAAGTGCGCTTTCCCTTTTACCATTACCAATCCCGTACCCACAAATGATTTTGAGCTCCAATCAATAGGTCCGCGCAGTGTTGTAGTTTATAGCATGACGCACACAACGGCTTCGCTCTTCTATTTTTAAGCGCTTGTCGCCAGTTGACAGGCGGATGAGCGAGTATTCCAGTTATTGGGCGGAATGTGTGCTGGAAGAGGTATTCTAGCACTCAAAATTACGGAGCATTTAAAGTCGAGTTCTCTCACGCGCCATAAGATAGGCATTAGGGTTAGGCTAGCGAGGTGTGTCTGTCCTGTGGTACGAGGGTGGCGACCCCTAGGGGGCGCTGTTAGGTTACCTCAGCTATAGATAGGCCTCTGGGACTTGTCTTTCGTGTCCACTTTACTTTTTTTTAATTTTCACTTCTTCTGAGCTATCTCTTCTTTATCTTTTATTCGTCTTTGTTAACTGACCGTTCTTGTGTATAGAAGATCTTGTGGGAGAACGCAACTTTTCTCGTAGATTCCTCGTTTTCTACCGTCCACATTAAATTGTCCCTTCTCTTTCGGTGCGAGATAGTGTGAGTCATTGAATCACTGCAATCTATTCCACTGCTACTACTGCTGCTACTTAAAATAACATCTTTATCTCCAAGTGTTTATCCCTTGAAATGGAGTAATAATTCGTAAGTGTTTATCCCTTAAAGTGGTGTTTATTCCTAAGTATTATTTAGGACTTTTTTCCCGAAACTGGTTTATATAGTTTTACTACGCTTGATTTTCCTAGATATTCTAGACAGGCTTAGTTTCTTTGCAATTTTCATCCATGATAACTGTCTCGATCTGACGCCATTTTTGGGATCGGAAACGCGGCTCATCTGCAAGGGATTGAACCCGCGACCTGGGGCAGCAAGTGGACGAATTTGCTCGCGTACAATACCGAGTGCTGTGCCGCCCTGACAGACACACCGCACGTGTTGATGTAGCGTGCGTGCCCCACGGGTATATTCCGTGAACTGCGTGTACATACCGCGTTGGTATGAGGGCAGCTTGCGGGTTTGCAAACAACTCTAGTAGCACATTCCTTTTGTTGTGGTTCGCGCTGTACAGCGCTTCATGTGTGTTTCAGATTTGGATATGGCGAGAAGGGCGATGAAATAAGTCCTGCAAGATTATGAACAATTTACTTCAGTCTCCATTTATGTGTTATTGAGTGTGATTCTTCGCTGAAGAATATAATATAAAGACATTCACGTTATTATTCACTAATGAATATGAACGCGAATGAGAACTCATTGATGAAAAATCTGCTTGTGCAACTAAATGATTGCAGTGCCTCACTAATTGCTTTGTGTTTGGTGCTGGTGTTGCATGGTTTTTAACTATTAGCTATTTGCAAACTAGACAGTACCTGATCGCACTTGGTAACTGAATGTTGATGTTAAGTTGGGAAATCATCCTTTGTCGCATAGTCACGAACTGTATAAAATCGACGCATATACGTTAAATTTTCATCTTGATAGCTAATGCACCAGGTACGTAATGCACGGCCACGTGCTGAGCTCCCTGGTGCAGCGCGCGGTGGGACGGCGATGTCGCGCTGTCGACGGCTTGGAGTCGTGCTGGTTTGATCTGAGGTTGGCTCTGGCAGCATCAGGATGTAAAAATGTCGCCAGCTTTAAGCTGTCCTTGCTTGCTGGAAGCTCGTCGGTGGAGGAAGCAATCTCCCGATGTGTCCTGTAACTTACAAAATGATTCGACTGATTTTTGGAAGATGAGCTGTAAAGAAACGCTTGCTTGAAAACTAGCTCGTTTTGAAAGCGGTCAACCAGTTCTAATTTTAATCAAATGGAAATCTGACTACAAATTAATTATATTCAAATTCATTCCAGGATGTAATTTATTGAGTTATTTTGTCTCCATTCTTTCCTTATTGGCAGCACGGTTCAAAGTCCCTGTTTTCCTTAAGGTCTCGAGCGCCTGCGAGCTCTCGCACTCGTATGCTAAACAACAATATTTTAGGAGCGAGAGTGCTGAGAGACTTCTATTTCAATACGTGACGTATGTGCGTCTGAAATTTCTTCAATTTTTTTAGAAAGAATATTTGAGTACTTATCGAACTGTATTTTTGTAATGTTGAACCCACCGTGCGATTTTTAAAGCATGTCTTGATCACGAGTTACATGTGTGTGAGGTTTGAAATATCAGTACCGCCAAACTCCATTAAAGTACACCGGAAGATCATGCTAGAAAATCAGCTAACAATGCACACTTCATTGTTACATGGTATGAAAATTTAATTGTATTGAAAGCATGGCCCTGAAAGATCCCAACAATTTTTTCCCGCAGTCATTTACTAATTAGTCTCCTCCCGAGTGTCTGTCATTTGCATCACTTTGTGCTGACAGAATTTTATATGGTCCGTATCACGGCTACGAGCACGCCGCTTCTGGAAGGGCGAGGCTTCGCGTCTAATTTACTGGTTTCACGAGCACGCTCTGATAAAAGCTGCTCGCTTGCATCACTTGAGCCGGGCCTCGCAGCTGTGCGCGTTGCAGCAGCTTCCAACCGTCCTCATTGGGAAATTTAGGGAAAGAATTTGCTTGGAGCACTTTCCCGAAAACTCCATCTAATTGCAAGCCGTTACAATGCTCTCACTACTTCGTATTCCATGTTTAAATGACGTTTGGTTACTCTAAACCCATACTCCGTTAACAACGCGTGGTTTTGCGCATGCAATCTTTATATTGCCTTTTCTTTACTTTTCCATTTATTTGAATTGCCCTTCACTTTTCACTTTCACGCGTGTTGGAGGCATAACTTGGGTCCCTCATTCGCACATATGCAGTGCTGGTATCGCGCTGTGCATTCCTCTTAAATTCAGTGTTCAGTCACGTGCATTGAATTTAATTTGCTAGCCTTTGCTGTGTCGAGTTACGCCTTGTACCTCCCCCCAACTTCGTTTTACGAAAGTACCAGATTTTACGATTAAACTGCAGGGCGCGGAAAGTATCTGAGGACACTTATATTTTGTTATTTAAACTAAACCGATAATAATTTATGGATTTTTATTTCAGAAGATCCTATGGCAGATACTGCTATCAGTAATGAAATGAAGACACGCTGTAATGTCTATAAAAGCGAAACACATTTAGAAATTGCAAGATTTCTAAGAGTCGCCAGGTCTTTCGTTTGCAAAGTTAGAAAGGAGCTGAATGAAAACAATGGAGATGAATTGGCCACGAGCAAGTGAAAACAGCATTGTCAACGCTCTGACTCACTCACAGCACTTGAATTTGTCAAGAAAGTTCATGGCATGATCGGCGAAAATCCTGGGAAGTCAATGCGAAATCATGTCAAGATCTTCAAGTGTCTGAAGGAACAATAGGGAATGTTGTTCAACAAGAACTCGGATACAAATAAGTTCTTAGGCGAGGTCAGTTTATGTCGACGAAAAATCATGAGAATCGTTTAATGCGTGTTGTTTTTCTATACGTGCGTAAGGTGTGCTCAGATACCGTACGCACCCTGTAGTAGACGCGCCCCGCCAAAAATGACGGGATAAATGATGTTAATTTTTTAAGATGCTGTCTTATTTACGGTAACCGTGATATGAAATAATGCTATTTTCAGTATCACTGATACGGACTGCCATATCCGACAGTCTCGCCGATTAGGAATACGGACCTGGGAATTATCTCCCATCTAAATTTAAGAGCATGACAGAGAGACAGACGGACCAACCAACCAAGTAGCACTGTGCTATTCTTATATAGCGGGATATTTTGTTTGTCTTTTATATAGCCATGAAGATGGGAGAGTATCTCGAGTCACTTATTTTTAATGCACAATCGCATTTATACTGCCAGTCTCAAACACGCTGGCCTTCAGTAAAGTGTAGGGATAAAACTTGCCTTGCGCTCAGCGCCTTCGCTTCAAGATTGAATAGCCTTTCTTGCGAGAGTTGCATAAATTAAGAAATATACATATATATATATACATAACCAACCCGTGCAATTTCTGGAGCTCCTGAAATCATTGACGGAAGAGGCTGAAAGTGTCTGGCAAGCTTGCTTGTGCTGTAAGCTTGGCAGAAGGCTCAATGGGGCGACGTTTATTTACCTCTTATGACGGGAAATTGTTTACCACATTGTTGGAGTTTCAGCTCGTGTAATACCGGGCAGGGAATATGTTTTACTAACAGATAAATTTCCCCTTATCACATCAGGGATGATGAGAACAATGCGTGCTGTTTTTTCTACCTTAATGTCATTCAATTGTAAAGTTTTGCTTCTGAATTTGGTGGTGCTTTATTCCTTATGACCCCCTTTAGCTTTTACTATGGCATCTAGGCGATTTAAAAAAGAAGACAGTGAGGCACTCGGTCTTTCTTGATTAATATTATCCCGTGCTTGCTTCAGAGACTTCAGATCTTTGCGTGTTTTAGCCCGAGCCTTTGTCTTGTCTCAAGGATGGACCGTATTGAGTGGTCCATTGGATTAAGATCGCGTGAGGATGAAGGCCGTAATTCCTTGTTAATGAAGGGGACAAATTGCTATTGCACCGAGCGTGGGTTCTTCTTGATGCGTGGGAAAGAGCTCCGTGTTGTTGGAAGGTGCGTTTGCTTCTTTTAAAGTACTGTTGGGCTTCAGAAAGCATTGGGTTCATTATTGAGGATAAATAACATTGTACATTTTTGCGCCTTAGGGAACAAAAATGAGAGGGCTTTTCCATGTCACAGAAGTTGCACCCCAAACCGTGACTTTTTAGGTGACTTGACGTCTGGTAATGACTTTTTGGACTTGCCAATACTTGCGGAACTCCTTGTAAGCTCCGGTTGTACGTGCGACTCTATTCTTTCACTATTGTGAGAAATTCTAGTCGCTGAAGACCGTCTTACTCAGCTTTCATCGCTGCTGAAGAGTTGAATTAGTTTCGAGTTCTCATCAATCCTTTCTGTGTAGCTAATCAGACTAGATTGAACTTGAATCTGTAGAAAACATATCGCCCTTTTAATCGACGTAATAGATATGCCTATAAAAGTTGTTATAGTTTGATAAATTTAGATAGAACTCCGGTTGCACAGATTATTCTGCTCCTGGTGTACCTCATAAATCAGGAAACTCTGAGACATTTTTGAGCATTGCAGGACTTGGCTCCAAGTTGACGAGTGTACATTCTTTCTGTGGGAGACTGCGAAATGGAAAATATCTACGGTTTGATTTATTAGTTATCCTAACTAAGTATATTCCTACCTGACGGGTTGAGCTGTGGCTGGTATCCTGAAGTGGTGACGGCACTGTGATTTTTGCAACGCGTGTTTGGGAACCTGTGATGTTGCTTTATTTTTGTGTATGTCATGTGACGTGCGGACAGTAGTGCCGCGACCTTCCTAATTTATAGATTTTCAACGAAATAATAAAGATGCACCAAGAATTTCGGTGTTGCATTACATCTTCAATATTTCTTTGTCTGACACTTTATCTTCACAATGCTGGACTGAATGTTGTTATTCATGAATTTAATTAAAATGAACTTGATGCTTTAATGATTCAAACAATACAGAGTGTTTCGCAGAAACCGGAACCTTCTGTTTCAATTCTAATAATAATAATTTTTAGTAAATAATGGCCTCAGACGATACAAGAAATTACTAAATCTATTCCATTCTGGATACAAAAAAAAAACAGGAGCATTTTTGGATAAACCATGATCTTACTTTTAATTACAAAGACATCCTTAGATCATTAGAATGGCAATGCTATTTTATCTACTCTCAACTTGGCGACCATCTTTCACGATGCAATCTTAAAGTTTTACATTCATCTTTTCCTTCATGCGCCTTATCACCCGTGGGTTTTCGCTACTCTCATTGAACTTTGTCGCAATCCTTTATCTTAAATCGTCTACGCTCTGTGGTACAGCTCTGTAAACTTTATCTTTCAAGTGACCTGGACCTGGACGACCACTTCTGGTTATGTGTAGCACTGATAACACAGTTCTGGAACACTGTTTGTAAATATTTCCATATGCCAATCATCCTATGACCTATGGCAAGGAGCACCATCCTGCGTCCACCAGACCTGGCTAATTCTATTACTGTAAGCTCGTCGAAACGGTTCGTATGAGGAATACAAATAAATTTAGCGGTTTCTTTTATTATTTGAGGGCATTATTGAATTGGAGGGTTGAAACAGAGGGTTGCCGTTTTTGTGAAACACCCTGTATAAAGTAATTTGATCAAGGAGACAGACTGTGGAGACCTAAGTTTAATAAGGAAGAGTGCTTTTGCGTGAAGTAATACCACTTCCTGCTCGTTTGCCATACCATTCTGGTGTCTTGGAAAATGTGTGCTTCCACTAATTATATTTTTCCACCAGAAAAATAAATGAAAAATGAGTTTTTAGGGCTAACTTTTAACCGTTACTCGAAATTGTACCTGTTAAAAAATCCATTTTTCATTCAGTATCAGGTCTGCTAAAGGCTTTGAAAGGTTGCTGGCGAACTATCGACCGGTGCAAATCTGGTGTCATCAATGGTGCAAATCTGGCCAGTGAGCTCTGCAGTTATTATACGAATAAAAATTCCTGGAATTATGAGGGTTGCCTGGAACAGAAGAGAGTTTTAAAAACAAGAGCAGGCTGGCGATTGATAGGAGTGTATTGTTAGTGCAACAGCCTAGTCTTGAGCTAACACTCCAGTACCTTTCGTTTTCGCTCCTTTTAATTAGCTATTATGATTCAAACTCAAATTTAGTTTTATGTTTGTTGAGAGACTATATGTATTGCGTACTGGCATACTACTTTTCTGTTTCCTGGTGTGTGACGAGATTGTGTCCAACCTCCTTGCATCTGGACTGCAAAATGGTGTAGATGATTTTATCCATCGCGATCATTTCTTATAATACGAGTTCTACTCGTAACATAAAAGAAGAGTCGTCTTTGTCTTCATCTGGCCATGTTGTGAAACAACCTTTTGTAGTTCGTAATTTCCACGATGAGGGGACTAACGTGTACATTTAATGGAAAATAAAATTATCTTCATCTAACTCACCGAGTCCTCTTTTCGAATGAAATGGTACATTTGGTGTATCTAGTTTCAAGTTTCAAAAGAATTAGATTCAGAAGAATAATTTTGAAAGTGAGGGTATACGAAATATCGTCCGTAAAGGGATTATTTGATAGAACACTGAACTGTGCAGTTTTTATATTTTCCTGTGAATTAAATTTCATTTGGTTTACAACTCAATTACCCACTGACGAAGGTACTCGTACAATTACATTTTTCGTACGTGACTGTTGACTAAATATATTACAGGTGTTGGCCAAGTGGGTGGTTGCCTGTAACAAATGTGTTTATCAATATTTGTGCTTGAGTATCAGCATAAGAAATTGTAAATTGTGAAAATGAACACCTGTTTTTTTATTTATTGATTCGCATTGCTTCCAGTAAAAACCATGATTTTAATCTGTATTCCGAGGATCGAAAGCTTTTTGTGATAGGCGGCATCTTTTACGCCCGTCTCTTTAAAAAAAAAGAAATCAGTAGCCATTCTCCACGTAATTGCCTTGCACTTCTTTTAATTTCAGGAGCGAAGTTGCTCGACGAACTTCACTAACTTGTTGAAAACTCGTAGCATGGATACAAGAAGTGTTGCCCAGGGGTTGTTTTCTTGTCTTCTTTACAGTGAGGAGAAGAAAGCGTGAGCAGTAATCAGTGGACTGCTGCTATGAACAGTTTTTTCACGCATTAAAAACAAATCCCTTAAATAATTGAATTTTATGCACTACATTACTTATTCGAAGACATATCGGTATGACTTTCAATTGATATTCTTCGTGAAATATTATTGTAAAATTGCTGTGACCCATATTGGTTGATTTTACTGGCATGCAGTTGTGAATCTTTCTAGGGGCACCGCCGGGACTCTTACGTTTTGGTGCTGTGATAGGCAGAGCCGCTGCAGTGATATGGACTAATATGCGAACAAAAAGAAGTGAAGCCACCGAAGATATTTAGGTCGCTCGTATGTTGGAATGAGACAACCACAGCTTCGCCCTGGCACTAAAATGATACCCACAATAGTGTACTGGAGTAACGTCGTTATTTGGTACTGGTAGCTGTAGGTATACCTCTCTGTTCCTCTAAATTCTCGAGGTACACTGGCCAAAAAGGACCAGTTATCTGCGCATCATCTGACACGTACTAACCCGCACAAACCTAACCCTCTCTCAAGGCAAGCGTTCCATAAGTGATGCTGGGAGAACGATCCCTCAGGGCGGCTTACATGTAGAATAAAATATTCTCATTAGCAGTGCGCGAACAATGCCTGAGGGAACTCTCAATCGTTGTGTTGTCCCGTCTGGACGATGTGTCTTATGCAAGTGTTCTGAAACTCTTCGAGTGCCTTGGCTAACCCAGATGATCCGCAAACGTTGTTGATCGAACAGCATGCAATGCAGAGAGGCCTTCAGCATCTCCGTTCTGCCCGACGGTTTGGTCGGGAGCTGCTGCTCGTGCAGCCGTAGTTTTACCTATAGTTCTTGTGTGAAATTGATGTAAAGTGCGTAAGTCCTTGAAATTTTTTTATCCTTCTAAGCCTGATGCTGTAACGGAGAACTCCGGCTAGGAGTGTAATCCTATCTGATAACTTAGGTACGTTTTTCTCTCACTCGCTCCATATTATGCTCCTTCGTGGCGCGACCTTCTGCTACTCTGCCTGAAGGACTCTCGATAAAAAGCAAGCAGTATTCGTTGGTGCAGTCAGAAGCACAGTTAGTTGGATAGCACAGGCACCGACACGAGGGCCAGACCTGCAGTCTGCAGGGACTGCAGCTTGTGCAGCTACAGCGGGTGCAGGAGTGGCCGGCTGACGGCCTCCCTCAAATGCCGGGGGAGCGGTCGACAGCCCGGGCAGGTATCGACTGATGCCGCCTCTCGCATGTAATATTGAGCGACAACACGCACCGCGGGCCGTGCGTGTGGTGCGCCGTGCTCGCTCCTCATCTTATTCAGTAATTTCGAGCACGCGCACATTGAGGGGACACACACTGAGATACTTTTATTACCTAATTACCGTAAGTGACTTCAGTTATGTATTACATTTATCTCGCGTTATCCCAGTATTTTTTTTCATTTGTATCTGTTTTGTTTTAATTATTATTCATGGCCGCACCCGTAATATTCTTTACAAATATTTTTCAAGGTCTGCTCTGCCCAAATTTGCGAAATGAGCCGTATTTATTTACTAGCTGTAATTTACTCCTGACGCAGTACTACAGTCCAATGAAAAATAGCACGATGAACTGCCCCCAAGAAAGCCCCTCTTGTGGCTCTAAATGAGCTACCGCGCGTAGAAAAAAAATTCATGCAGTGTATATATTGGCAACACATATATTTAGCAACGTTCGTGTGATGTATGCTGTCGCTATTTTTGTGTCGCATCGGCCGTACCAGCTTCTCAACGTTCTGAGCCTGCTAGCGTTTTCAGCTGTGGAGTGACAGCAGGACTGTCGCAAGTTACTCCAATGATAAAGAAGCATTTGGTGCGGAGAACTAAAATTTGAATGCAAAACTTCTTATTTTTCTACCAGCGCTCTTGATTTCGTGGCGTCCGCTACACGAGTTGAAATAAGAGCTTGCAAAGTCGTTCTTCCTTGCTTCCTTGATGCCCGACTCCACCCACCCTGTTCCATGGCCTTGCCCTCCCCCCTCCTCCCCTCACTCCATTCCCCGGACCCCTCCCCGTGGCGGGTGGCCCGTAAAGCTGTCCACGATTCTAGCGCTTCCAAGATTCAGCAATTTTAGACAGTTGAATAATATTGGAGTCGCCCTTCATCATTTTTTCTATTGATTGTGGACGTAGAGAAAGAAATGGGACGTAACGTAAGAGTGTGGCTTATTTTAAGTTGGCACGCGGTGCAACTGGACTTTACCTTCACGCTTCTTGCGTGTGGGCTTTTGCTTTTAGTAAAAGCGCACCAGCATGTTTATGAATGATGAAGGAGGCAGTTTTTTTTAGGTAAACGGTTCAAAGCCCGCAAGGTGTAGTTAACTTTGAGTTGAAAATATACAGTTCAGGTCCTTAGTTTATCAACATGCTCTCTTTGAAGGCACGTGACCTCGTGTACGATCAATTTAAGGTGTTAATTGAATCTGCAGCGACAATACGCGATGTCGCTGAGGTAGGGCTCCTGGTTTGGGGGTGTCTTTATACCGGGACTCCAGATATTGTCTTAAAGTCAGGAATTTTCCGGTATTTCTCATTTTCTTGGGAAAAAGGCGAAAAAGACATAGAAGATAATATGAAGTAAAGCTTGCGGGGTGAGATTGCCCAATGTGCTCAAGATCACAATAAAGTAAGCGTGTTCCTCGGTTTTAACGAAAATAGAAAAATAATATGTATGGAATGATTAGTCACGATAAAATGATGTATTAAGTCCGTCAAGCGAACAATGTTGCGGAAAATTTTATAAACATAATGTTATGAACTTATTATATACCCTGTATTTCTAGGCAGCCGAAATG
>VOMN01111156.1:0-52575 GCA_014899125.1 Orchestia grillus
AATTACAGCCCTTGAATATTGGGCATCGTTGTTTTAGGACACAATGAATAAGACCAAGCAACTCGAACTTCATTACCCGTGGCAATAAATTTACTTCCTTTTAATTACAAGACCTTTGCATGTTCGAGGCCATGTAATCCGCTTTCGGTTTGGGAAAGTATTTCATGATCTTGAACTGAACTAAATGTTAGCTTTTGCATGTGTGAAATTAAATTATTATAAAATATTTCCAATACATACAGCATATCATTCACTCAGAAAAAAAGGTGTGAGAATAATAGAAGTGTAGTTATATAGATTCATTGAAGAAAATTTTTTCAATCAAATAATATTATTCAACCTCTTTGAAGCGTTCCACAAATTGAGACACAGTTTAGCATTCTTCCGAGATGTTTTTCAGAGCTCACAATAAGAGACGCACGTGAAGAGTAAGTTTCTGAACCCAAGATGGGAAAAAGTGTTCCGGACTGGCAAAAATTTTACCCTGTCGTATGGCCTCCGAGAGCCTGACTAGCACCTCACCTCAAGCACCAACACAAGAGCGCCGCAAGTGTGAGGGCAGCGAGAACTGTTGTAACTGCCACGATGAAGAAGCACCGCTAAGTAGAGTTGACGATCTGAGTCAGGCATGGGAAGTTGATGGGCATGGACGTGAATTTANTTTGCTATCGTCAAATTAGTATAGAAAGTATGAATGAATTGATGGACTTCAGGTTTCAACCCGCGATGTTAACCCATTCACGCTAGTGTTTATTTTTCGCTGAAAACAATTTTTTCCCAGTTTTGTGTTTGCGTGTTTTAATTAATGTAAGAGTGAAGAAAATTACGAGCAAGTAAATTATAAAAGGTGTCATACGCGTCTCATTCGTTACCTAATATTGAAAGGTGAATTTAAGTCAGCTAAAATATATACTCGTACATAACCTTGAAAATAGAAATCCCTAATTCGGCGACTGCTTTACCCAATCGGCATTATGGGAAACGAGCATCGATCACCCTCAAAATAACGTGAAATAGTGTCACCTTGAGAGCCGCTTGAAGCACAAGCAAGGCATGATAATTCAAACTAGCCCGCTCCCCTCCACCGGCGGAGTCCCTAGGCCGCACGTCCCAATCGGCCGTTCATGGACCATTGGGCCGGGACCATCCATCTGCGTTAGGCGCAAAGCGGGCCACGGCGCATATCGGCGGCCACGATAACCCAGGTCACGGTCGTCTTAATCGCAACGAGCGCGATAATGTCGCCATTATGAGCGATGTGAAATACGCAATCAAACTTCAGCACGACGTTCAACGAGAATTCTACCCAGCTCGTGTGATTTCGCAGCCCAATACGACTCCTTCACGAAAGCAGTGTCTTCGCCAAATCAAATTTGTCTGTCGAGTGCACTGAGTCGAGTCAGGGGTGTCCCCCTTTAAATGATGTAGAGTTTCTCTACGAACTCAGTGCCCTGAAGTTTGAAGCTGGGGCACAATCTAACAAGGTCATAAAAAATTAATTAACTGTTTAACATCCCAAAATCGTTCATAACACTTCAAACTTCGGCGAAAAATCTACGTAAAATACCTTTGCAATCTGTTCAATATATTGTGTAACTCTTACTTAACTTCTTAGAAATTGCTTTTACTCATTGTACAGTAGAAAACTGCAGCTCTTGTAATACTCATTCACAAGTTAAACATCTAGTTTTACCATATGACTTTGTCGTCTCTTTGTGTGCATCCTATAATGGTCAGGCGAGTGTGTGCTGACACTACACAAACTCGTGCAGGGAGAGAAGCAAACGGCTCACTGCCGCAAAATCTTCCAAAACGACCACTGATGTAGGACTCGTCTCTGAACGCTCACACGCAATTAGTACCTACACTTTGTGCCAAAAAAACGGCGTTGTCTAACATTTTCTTTCCAATATAGTCCTACGAGATCCCTCGCGCTTCATTTTAGGGGCGAAAAAAAATGATAGGATAGGTTGTTTTACTAGTACAAGGTCAAGAGCTTAACCATATCGAGTACAGAAATGGAGGACGCAAGTAACAAAGGGACTGGAAAATCTTCTTGTTGAATGAACTGGCATTGTGAAAAGAACACTCCTATGCTGTTTACCTTTAAGTGGAGGTACATGCATGAGAAAACATTCATTACGTTTTAATTTTACCATTATACACTATTTCCATTATACACTACAAGATATTTCCAGAAGAAATTAAGGCGGGCGAGTCCGGTGCGGAGCGGGGGCGCGAGAAGAAGAGACATGATCAGGTGCACAAGACACACGCGCCTCACCCACGCGCGGCGTCACCAGCCAGCACAGGTGTAATTAGGGGAGATAGTTGGCCAGGATTTGCAGCTACAAGGCAAACATTTGGGCAAATCGGTGTCGGCAGACGAGTGAGCTCAGCAAAGTTTGCCACAATAGGGCTGAAGATGATAGCACTAAATGTTCTGCTGCAACCACTCAAAAATCGACTCAACACACACACGACGGAGCAATCCTCAACGACAGAGTAGGCTCAATTTATTGAGTATAAATTTCATTTCACGTGGCCCACTACTATTTCTTCTTTCAAATTCTTGTGTGTAAAAATTCATAAAATCTTCATAAATCGTTGCTTCGTTCGTTTGAAAACTGGTTTTAGATTTGGAGATCAATCCGATACCTAGGGAGAAGTTAGAGCCAGCCAAACTTTAGCCGAAATAGGATATTTATAGTAATTCATGTTCGAAGTCATTGACGTTTGTCTTACTTTGGATTGATATGGAAATAAACTGTCCTATGGCGGCGCTCACCTGTGAGAGACGTGTTCACAATTGGCTTCCGCTTAGGGCGCTAGTCACGAGGAGATGAGGGTGGTGCTGGAGTTATGGTATGTTTCCAGCAGCGGAAGTCTTTGTTTCTTCCATGTATTTTCATTCATTACTGTTTAATCTGAAGAACAATATTTGCTAACATTTTCATTTCCTAACTTTGCTCATGCCAATTCACCTACTATTAGTATTATTATTATTGTTATAATTATCATTTATTCAGAGTTTAGAGCGAACACATCACAGACGAACAATAAAGACCTCTAAGTTTTAGCTCGAAAGTCTACAGCAGCAGACAAAACTGCATGTAGCGTCGTTCCGAAGACGCGACAAGATATGGACATACATAATCTAACTTTTTTACCGAGACATATGTAATTATGAATAATTTTAGCCTCCCCAGCATTTTTTCAGTTATGCTATAAATTCATCGATAGAGCGGCGAGAAAATTAGACTAGGCAAGCAAGAAATAAAAACTAAGGCACGTGAGAGGCCCGCGTCTCTCGCGAGAGAGTTGGAAAAAGAGGAAAATGGAAGACGCAGTCCAAGCTCACAGTAACTCAGAACAGCATTAGCTCTTGATTTTGCCTCAAATGCAGCAAAGAATACCACCGAGGAGCTTGTGTTCGTCAGCCACGCTGAAAAGGGCCATGCGCAGTCAATATTCCTTCTCACTGAAGTAACAGAATTATTCTACACGCAGGGGAGACATCATTAGACGTTGAACGACGATCCAATACACCTTCAGGGCCCCTTCTAATGATTCTAATTATGATTACCTTATCAGTTACTCTTCCAAAGCAGAGGTTGAAGACAGTGACAATGAAAACTTGAATAAAAATGGGCTACCCAGCGCCATGAGTACCCAATATAGACTTGTACCCGTAGTAAACTCAAGACATTCAGCAAAAATAGTAAGTTTTTGGTGTGAAATCAAAGCTATAAATTTGATACTGATCAACTGCTTCATTTGTATGAACAGGAAGTTGCTGTATCATTTGAACTTACACGATAAATTTGAAGTGGGAAATTATTTCGCAAATGGTGTAAGAATTCATTCAATATATTTAACCCCAAAAATAACAGGAGTTTCGTCAAAGAGGCACATATATTTTGTTCCATATTTACAATTTTCAACCTCAATAAATAATGGATGTGCTCAGCTCAAAAAAAAATACTATACTAACCTCTCAAAGTCTGAGGAAACAAATCATGAATTCAAATTTTTACGAGTTTCATACTAAAAGAAATTTTGCGATTGTTTTCTCTGTCAACAATTTTGCTGTGTCAAAATTTTTATTATTCTCACACCAAATTATCAAAAATAAATACGTTTTTTTAACTTGAATGTTAAAACTACTTCAAGCACGTCCAGCATAATGCAAAGCACGATGAGCCATGCAGTGAACTTGACTTCAAAAATTTTCTGTTCTTGAAACATTATAAACAAATTTCAACTGAAATAAAAACAAGAAATACTTTCAAAGACACCTGATTGCAGGTACCCTAATAAAAGCATGGCGGTGTCATGGGTACTCATTCAACGCTTTGAATCCCTTTAGTTTGCTGGGTGTCTCACGCCGCAAACACCCACACGTGCTACACAACCGAGACCTCGGCTCAGAGGGCAAGGTTTTTCAGCGTCAGCGACCGAGCCTCAGTCTGTGAGCAATGAGCATCATGGAGCGAAATTAATTCATACTGGAATTCACGACACTCCAGTAGTTTCAGTGGAAATAGCCGTGAAAATTGTAGTGTAATTTTCTCATGTATTTATTAATCCTCAATTCAAGAAAACAAAATCCCTAATTGATAATGCAATGTTAACATTGAATAAAACTGTGATAAAATTGAAGTGCTAATTTTTTGGGTTAAATAACTCATTTGGTTCACAGGTATTAGAAACAATAAAATGAACTCCCCATCAAAACTGACGCGAAATCAATTCAGACAAAGTGCACAAGATTGGATTTTCTTCAGCGCTCTAATTGTCAGTGAAAAAATAATCAAATACGTGCTCAGCATATTAAAATTTTGTTAAAAGAATACCACCCCCATATGAATTAATAATAACGAAAAAGGATAAACTAAGTACATGAATATCTTGAATTGAAAATTCCTTACTCGGGAATCAAACACTAGAAGCCATAATAAAACTTCAGCAATTTTAAACAGAATATGATGGAGTAAATTTAGACAACAAAATTTAAAATAAAAATAAACTCGAGTTTAAAAATTTCGTTTGCCTCACCTTTGTTAGTTGGTTGAGCTGAAATTTACTCTTTAATTGCTGAAATACTTCTCCACATCAAGATTTTTTCCCGCACATGGACACCATGAGTGGCAACTTCTTTCATTCTTCGGCGAAATATTTGGAATTTTTCATTAGATTCTGATGTACTGTGTATAAATAAAAGTATAACGTACATTACCGTGAAGATCATTCCAAAAGAAATTTGAACGGCAAACTCGAACTCTCATCCCGTATCTTTGAATGAGTTTTTTCAGTATTAAAAATAACATGCGGGAATCGTTACAATAATCTCAATGCAAAGTTCAGTATGAGTAACTAATATTACAAAAGCTGAAAATCTTCGAGCAATAGCATTACTTAAGGCAAATGCTGTCTAGATTTAATCCAGTGATTAGGCACGCCAGGTTGGTTACAAAATACAAGAATCAAATAAGCAATCGTAACGTACCAAATAATTTACATTTTCTGCTTACAAACCTACTTCGGAAAATCTTCGAGAATTGAGACTCCTACGAAATAAAAGGCCAAAATCAAACACACTAGGTAACGTTTAATGAATAAGAATTTCTTTGAAAATGTTAAACTGTTAAATTTAAATGTTCAAATTTCCAGGTTTTCCAAAATGT
The DNA here is from genome assembly GCA_014899125.1 of Orchestia grillus. Classification (NCBI taxonomy): domain Eukaryota; kingdom Metazoa; phylum Arthropoda; class Malacostraca; order Amphipoda; family Talitridae; genus Orchestia; species Orchestia grillus. The sequence goes on from VOMN01111156.1 coordinate 5,688, forward strand.
TTAGTAGCGTTATGAATACTTATATGACCCATTGCTTAATTTGTAAACTGGTTCAGAAAATAATAATAATACCGATCTTTTCTAGGAGGAGCATAAAATATGTTCATTTTGCTAATACTTACATGACCCATTGTTTAGTTTGTGAACTGATTCAGAAAATAATAATACCGATCTCTTCTAGGTGGAGCATAAAATATGTTCATTTTACTAATTATTATGTATACATATATACTTCTTCATATATTCTCATTGAGAGAGAAACATTCTGTTTTCAACAGTGCAGTACGTTTTCATTTTTTGTGTTCAAGAATATCACGCAAGGTCATTTCCGTTCAAATAGGTATATTAAAACGCCCATTTGTGACAGGCAGGCCTAGCCAGGCGCTAAATCCCTTGCCAACTCAGCAACATGTCCAGATGCCGAACTGATCCTACTCGTACATCATTTCCCGAAGCCTGCAGGATGGGAACCAATAATTAGCAAAGTTTGAATAATGATTCTTAATTAAACCTTAACTGAGAAGTGAATGAGACTGATTAGCTTTGAACAGCGTCATCATTGCGAACAATGCCGTGTAGGACAGAGAGGGCGCAGGCAAGCGTGCCCCGCGTTACCCTCAGCTCGAGCAATGCAGCACGTCACAGGCGCGGCTGCTCCGAGTTATAAACAAAAATTTGCTCTACGCACAGAACTCGACAGCAAGAAAAAAGAAGTCAATTCCCCGTACTAATCCAGTGTATTCGAGTGCAGTCGAAAAAAATTCAAATATAATAATGAATAGCCTGTGAAATACCTATTTTATGGAAGTAACATCACTTATGATCCTCTTGTTTTTTTATTGTAGTAAATTTGTACAAAAAGAGCTATAAAATGTATATGATTATAAAAAGTAATGGATAGAAATCATAAAATTAGCTCGGGTTAAAATGGGTTAATGGATCATACAACACTTCTCTAGTTTACAGCAATTTCTACTCAGAAATGCGGCGATACAGAGAAAAAAAGCAAGACAACGGCACAATTCACATTAAAACACGCGCTCTCAAAATTTTTTTGTTAATTTTTTTTTACGTAGCACTTAACGTTAACAAAATGCTCACAGGAGCTCCATGTGCGAGCTTTTAATGGAGATAATTCCCAGAGCAAATCCGAGCTCAAAACCTGCAGCACAGCAGCAGGAATATGAGCGACTCAACAATACATTCTAAATAATGCCGAAAATACCTTCTCTTTCACAGTTTATCGCAGGTAAAAGGAATATTCTTTACGTAGCTTACTGCTTCACGCGAACAAAAGACAATTTACGCTGCAAAATAGTCATCTTTTTAATGGTTCATGTTAGCATAGTCGTCAGTTGTGTGGGATGAATATATGTTCGAACAGCTGCGAGATTCACTTTATAAAAGTCAGATGAAAGTCTGGGTTGTAATATGTAAACATACAAAGAATCTAGTGCATGCATTAAGTTGCATAACAAGCACAAAATGCGTACTTGCATATATGAATAACCCGTAAGAGTTTAGAAACGTATAAAAAAAACTTACGGTGCAATAAATATCCGAAACATGGTTTATTTTATTTATTATAATTACACAACGGTGAAGGAATCGAAAATTGAATATCTTACGTATTTTTGTATGCTAAATATACTATCGGTATAAGAATACACTAATAGTAAAGCGCAGCCTCTAAAGCATCCGATACCCCCACAAAATTAGTTTTAAATAATATTAACTAGTTTTCGAAGATTCCAGTGTAGTTTACGTGCCAGAAATGCTGTGAGCTTTTAGTAAAAATAATCTAACTCGCCCACGCACAACAGCGGAGCTCTGTCAAGGTCTGAGAGCCGTATAAGGTCATCGCTCAACACTCTAATTCCAATTTGGCAAAGACTTAAAGCATTACCGGAAAGGATCAGAGAAGTAATTATTCAGTTAAATAAATAACAGTGGTTTGGGCTCTTGGAAAATTTCATCAATGCTAAAAAATATCAACTTCAACCATTGGTGACATGATTGACCGGTTTACGTCATATCAGTGCACTATAAGTCTAGCACGTCCATCTAAAATTTCAAACCGTGCGGCAAACCGTATTGTCTGGAAAGTAAAGATGAATCCTCGAGTGACTTGATCTGAACTTTAAAATGATTTGGAAGCGGCGGGGCAAACAAAAGAATGAAAATTGATATCTGAGCATTTCTTAGAAACGAGAGATTCCGTTCTCGCACACCGAGAAAAACCTTTTAGTTGAAACCAATAAGACAAAATTAGTATTCAACCTACAATAATACTGGGGAATACACGTTTTGTTGAGTTAGGTTTGGCAGTTGTTAATAAGTAATTTTTAGGTGCTGAATCCAAAACTGGTCCCAGTTTTTCGCTATAATCTCAAGTTTAAGAACTATAGGATTTTCGTTTTCTTAAAAAAAATGAAAAATACTGTACATAACATAACAGGGCTTGTTTTATGAAAAGTTGCAAATATTAAAATACAACGAAAAATGAAAAAAATAGGCATGAATAGAACGTTTATTTAACATTATTATGTTTTAACAAAGGATACGGCTATAATTGTGTGCAGGTTGAGGTAAAAATTTACGTTTGTAGCTTTTCCTGGTGTTCAACACCAGGTTCAACTTGTTGGTGCTCCAACAATAGGCAGCCATCATATTCACATTCCATCTACCCTGGTAACGTTCTTTCATAACTTTCAAAATTTGGTGAAATCGTTCACCTTGCTCGTCACTAACATTACCAAAAATTTCCGGAAAGTTGGCAAAATGGGTATACAGAAAATGTACTTCAATAATTATGTTGCAGCCAAGTGCTTTGTAGTTCTCCAATAGTTTCTGAACAGCTTCTGTTTAATTACTTGCACGTGTATTTCCAAGAAAGTTCTTGACGACGTCTTTGAATGATAGCCAAGCATTTTTTTCAAGGTCTGACATAGCACCGGTGAAATGTTCATCTTTGATGAGCTGTCGAATTTGTGGACCAACAAACACACCGGCTTTTATTTTTTTCAATTGACTGTCCAGGAAATGCCAAGATGATGTACTTCAAAGAGTCGCCATCAGTTGACAATGCTTTTACAAATTGTTTCATGAGACCTAGTTTTATGTGCACGGGTGGGAATAATATTTTCATCCTGTCAACAAGTGGCTCATGTACAATGTTAGGATCTCCAGGTTTAAGACAAGATATCGGGGGCAATTAGTCTCAACCCAATGCCTCTCTCGAGCTCTGCTATCTCACAAACAGAGAAAGCATGGATATTTTGTGTATCCTCGTAGCTGACCAAGAAGGAAGGACACCATTTTACGGTCAACACAGATGATCCAATTGTGTTAGGCATATTGCAATAACTGAGTGACTCTCTTTACATCTCCATATTCTTCACGAAGACCGAATGCCCAATAGGGACTGCTCTAAACAAATAGCCATTGCATAAAAGAACACACTTCAAGCTCCGCGTTGAGTTATCAAAAAACAATCGCCATTCATTTGGATTGTAGAGTGAAACCCCTAATTCCTTCAGCAAACTAGGAATGTTATGGGAAAACACAAAACCGATGTCACGTCGAAAGAACTGTAGAAATGTATTTTCTCTCGTTCGAAAGTATGATACCTTCACTCCTTGTTCAAGTTAGTTTTTCTCGTTCAATCTTGATGCTAGTATTTCTGAAGCTTTTTTTGATAGGCCTGGAAGATGAGCTGTGGAGAACAAACTTGACGCGCTGGAAAAAAATTGACTACAAATTTGGAATCAGCATGCCATTTCTAGTCTAAATAAGCTCAAAAATTTAAATCAACAGAATTTTTTTTTCAAATTGTTCCCCAGTGTAATACATAAGATGTTCAAACTTCGATTGCTTTGCTGTTGTGTAATTTTAGTAAATAAACTTTTGGTCAAGTATCCGATCCTCACTTCATCAACTGTACGTATACGTACAAACGAGAACAGTGTAAAATATTTGAAGCGCCCACAAAATTTAATTTATTCGGTATCAGAAAATGTGCACGTGTACTTTCGTAAATGAGAGTAACTTTGAAATATGTCTGGAGTGAGAGTTACTTCGAAATACATATGAATGGGGTGAGAGTCACACCCACATATGTACGGGGGCTATGCAATGACTTGAGCTTAAACGAATCGTTTACAAGGTCAAGGCACAAACCAGCAGAACAGGTTTGTAAAATAAGCACAAACCGAGCTGCGTAATGCAAGAACTATCATATTCTCTATAAATGTTAAAACAAATTCGCAGACAGCTGCATGATTGAATAACTCGTGAACATTATTGATACTAAGATGCCGTGCAGCAGAATCGACATGCCAAGAGTTGAACAATATCTGCCAACAACTTTTTCGGACCGTCCAACTCACTAATTTTTGTTCCTTGTTCACCTACAATGGACCTTCTGCCAGGTACTGGAATACAAAAAAAGGAAGCGTGATGACTAAAATTCAAGGCAAAGAAGTTGAACGACTGAAATAATGTTAACCTTTTTTCCCAATCATTAGAGCGCACAGGAACTTCAAGCGATATTTCAGCCTTACGTTTTAGCTACTAATATTCAAACTTGTTATTACCGAAGTCTTCCTTCACAATTTCATACGTATTATTCTGACAGAAAGTATCTTCTCTTCCAAGAACACTTTTCAAACGAGCAAGGTGCTTGCAAGGCGGCAGATTTTAGCCGCCGTCTCAAGCTTAATTGGACTTAGGTAGGTGTTCAAAAATAAAAGTTTCTGGTAACTCGGTGGGAAATCTAAAGAAGAGTCCAGAACTTTTCACCTTAACTTTTACTCAAGCAAAACTCTGACAGGGAAAGTGTCGCCGAGTTAGTATAAAATTAGTGTAAATATGGACGAAAGAACTTATACTCCAATGCAAAGTATAATTATTGAACACTATTTGGCAGTCATAACGAGTAATGGGTCTTAGTAATTTCGACAAATAGAAATAACAAATTAGGCCAGCCTGTAACTTATTTCAACAGGGCTGCCATGGAGAAAATAAAATGTTTTAGATTGGCTTTGTTTCCGATGGTATCTCATAGTTGATCAACTCGATAAACTTGATTCAAAACTCACCTGCTACACAGGTGAATAATTAACCAGGTCTGAGAGCCCTCATGACAGCGTTGTTATGAGAGATCCATTGATCCGAATAGACAGGGCTTTTCTCCTCGGCAGTACGCACCCTCGGGAGCAATTTTGGAGGCCTTGAATACGTGTTGAGAATGCATATTCACTTGCTGCAGCATAAGCTCTCATAAATGCTTGTAATATGCTTGACCATCGTTCAGCCGAAAAAGTGAAGTAACTTTACCAGAACGCCAAATCAGTCTACGTCTGACAGATATCATTTCAACATAAATGCACGTAGTAAAATGATCTGACCCATTTGTTATTCAATAAGTACAAAATAATGCATAATGAACAAAAAGTATTTTTAACTTTCAATAAATTAAAACAAAATTGCATTATACATCCACTAAAAAACTGCTTTTTTTCATGCCATACTTAATTTCTTTTCTATTACATCAACAAATTTGTCAGTTCATCTCGCTACACCCCGCAGAGCACAGCTAGGACTGAATTTTCCCGGTTTCCTTCCGTCTTTATGGGACATTTGTCCATCTCCGCAGCAACGCGCTCGTTAAGGATGAGGGCCAGAGATGGAGTTAATAAGATACTTCCACTTAATTCAAGTCATTTGGCGAACCTTCTCAATCAAAATAACACCCATATCCCTCTCACACAATACTCGCTTTTAAACGTCTAACCAAGTCAGTGATGGCCTATCCCTAGGCTCTAATTCTTGCCAGCATGTCCAACAATTCTATGCAAAACATGCCTTGCTGGTTTCGCCATACTCAACGCAATGAACAAGATGTACTTGCCGCTTGAATGAGACCTCGACCGGTAGGAGACGAACCTGTAGAGCAAAAAAAAGAAAAAATTATTTGACAAGCAAACACATTTCTGCAGATAAAAAAATTGTTCTCGTCCTTCGCAATTATAACAAATATGCAATAGAAGCTCATCAACTCATTTTCTATCAATATTATTTTAATACTAGATTTTTCGCTCGGGGAATTTGCTCGAGCATCGTAGGATAAAAGTGTTGTGCTAGTCACTTTTTCTTTATGACAAGATAGAAGCTTATGCAATTAATGAATCTAGGATTTCTGTATTTTACAATATTGATTACGTGCTGAAAGAATCGAGAATTGTAGTGTAGATAATAAGTGTATACTTAAAGCGCACATTCTCAATGGTATGTTGCTCTCGGAAAACAATCCCGTTGGGGACGCTCAACATTGCAACTCCCACGAGGAGGGCATAATAAACCATGCCGTGAAGGGCTAGTGGCTCAATGCCAACACATGGCATTTCTCGATTGGCGTTAGAAGCAATTTCTTATCACCATTGAGAATTTAAAGAGAAGTTTTGACAAGATATTTACTTTGTGACAATAAGAGGGAAAAACATTTGTAATTGAAACAAATGACAACCAAGCATCCATTTAAGACATTTCTTTATTGATCTCAACTGCCTGCAAATTTTAATAAGCTTTACCTTCTCTGTACTTGGGCTGTTTTTGATACCAGACCAGGCCAAATATACACGGAGAATACGGCACCTGCTGAGCCTGAGCTAGCGCGACATGAGTGGGAGTCAAACAACATCTCGCAAAAACCACAAGAAAGAACCTGGCTGGTGTTCTGTAGTAATTCAAACTGCTGGAGGCTAAGTAATTCCCATCATTTTCGGGGCCTCATTGTCTCTGAAGGAGATATATTTTCAAAGAAAATGTAGGAAAGGTATGAGGTACTATTTTGAAGCTTGAAATTCATCACAGAGGCTATGTACTTTCGAGACAGCATTATCTACGGTTCAGATTCCAAATAGATGATGAAAGACGTGTACAAGACATACACAAAGTACCTCAGGTCAAATGACAAATCCATGCATGGGTGAAGTAAAAAAGGAAAGAGGAGGAGGATCATGACCGAATAGAAACACAAAGCAGCGACGTGGGCACCAAAGGAAACTCAGGGAAGACATTCCGAGGGTCCAGCTATGGCTAAGGTATGATATGGGTCAATGGGATCCCTAAGAACTTCAGTATACGATTACCTCTCGAGGTGTAGCTCCCCATAACATAGGATGGGTTAACCTAACTCTGTAGCTTATGAGGCAATGGCCCATCCATTGCTCCTTAGAGGCAAAACATTGAAAAAACATAGTACTCACTATAGAGGACTATTATTCAATAAAATTAAATAGAACCCTTTAAAACTCAAGAAAGGCTACCTCCAAAAAAATCACCTTTTTTCTTCGACCTTTTTTTTTAACCGTGAATGAATCAATTTCACTCTGGCAAATTCTCTATCTTAAGCAAGGCAAGGAGATCCGATAACTATGCAGACATGTTCGTGTTTTTAGAAAGGTGGATTAATGTTAATTACCGAGAAAAAAGAACTTAGCTTTTGAAATAAGTTATAACGGAGCAATGGGCACATGAATAATGATATAAATGGTGTGCTGAGAAATTGTTCTAAATATACTACTATTTGTCGCTGAAAAAATGTGCTTTTTCGGTGATTCAGACTTCGTCGCACCGAAAGAGCAGGGACCATTTATTAGGGGCTGTAGGAAACGGATAATCTATGCAAAAGGTGTGTTCCCATACAGGATCCCCTGCGCATAGAAACAGCAAGTTGAGAAATGAAAAGGAAGTAAAAGACGAAGAAAAGATAACGAAAAAGGTGTTGAAATTGAAGGAAGCAAAGTGGGTACGAAAGATATAAGTTCTAAAGGCCTATCTACAGCTTAGGTAAACTAACATGCGCCAACCTGGGGTCGCCAGTCTCCATAGGTGCGATAGACAAACCGAACCTACCCTGCTGCCATCCTATGGCCCTGAAGGAGTACATAAACAGCTTATCAAGAGGCTTAATATCCACTAAAGATTTGTTTGATAACAAGCTCGACGTATCATGAAGAGATATTTTGCTGGTATCATATAATGTCAATTCCAGTTTAAAGCACTTCATACCTCGTTTATTTCAGTATACCAGGATTTGTGGTGAAGACATAATTCTTCGTAAATCACATGACCAACAAAATAAATTTAACCACACTCAAAATAAACCAATCGACTAACCCGACATTCTAAACAACAGAGAAGTATCCGCATTCTTGTCAAAGAAAACACTAACGTAGAGGAAGCCCAGAAACATGAAGATACTCAAACAAGAGAAATGTGACTCTACTCAATCACAACAAAAAGATCCTGCACTTAGTCGCTGTTGAATTTGGGGCGGGCCCGCATGGGACCACGCAAATTGAAATAGGTTCACAGAGCTGCCGAAAACAATGGTGCACTGCCCCTAGAAACACATGGTGGCAAGCACCTCTTTTTAAAGGCGTCAGAAAACGACTTCAAAATTTGGCTTCTTTGATACCAGTGTATCTCAGCGACTAATAGAGATATTTTTTTTATTGACTCTCCAGACAGAGGAAGGTTTGGGGACGGTAGTAGAATAACTCATTTTCGCTCTACATGATGCTTGGTACCGTATGATTCTAGACCCCTTATATAGAACAAGAAATAAGTGATTATACGTAAACGTTGCTAGATCAAACAATAATAATATCCGTTTGTGCTGAGTCAAGTCTAAATAAAACAATGAAAATTGGAGAAGAACAATTTTGAAGTACGACATCTACCACAATTCAGATGAAGTCAAATGGAATGTAAGAACCCAATAGTTGAATATTCATGTCAAACGAATCCGCTATACAATGGATCATCATTTATCGAAGCAATAGCAGCTGCACACAGGATATTAAGTAAGTTACGCGGCACTCGGTTGCAATCAATCAGAATGTTATCGCAGCCACAAATCTGTACAAGACACAAGCTCTGCTAGACCCCGCAGCTCGGCTAACCAATGCTCCAAGTCTCCGCAACGGCCGGCAGCTCCTCAGCTTAAGCCGTTGTACAAAGATTTGAGGGGAGAAAAAGAGCTCTTTTGCAGCATTGGCTCGTTAAAACTTACGGCCGACACAAGCTCCAAAGATCGTAAAGCCTGGTTACAGCGCAACTACCGCTGTCGCTGTCGGGGGCAGCAGCCATCAATGTGGCGCCGAGAGGGCCTCAGCGGGCGAACGTGAAGGAGGCGCTAACTTGTCCGCCGCGATGACAGCACCAAAACTCGGAAAGTTTATACGTCTACCTCATTAGGCGGCCTGTGATGCTGCAGGTAGTAGCTCAAACGACATTGCTCACTTCGAAAAACGTTAAACATCCTTACTCGCAGAAACGAAAGCAAGGATTTTCTTTCGCCAGCTCAGAAATTTTTTGAAAGATATAAAATTTTATTAATCAGCTATTTACTTAATTTAAACCCAAAGTGTCTGAAAAACATGGCTGAGGGCGAGTACGAGTCGTTTAAATGATCCGAGAGGACCTTGGCTGAGACCAGAACTGCTGGTTCCGAATACAAAAAATAGCAAAAGCAAAGGAAACCAGTGAGCGGGACACTTCGAGTCCCTCCCGACTGCGAAGCTCAATGCCTGAAGGACGATGTAATACTCTGAACACAAAAGTTAGGTTGCCGTAGCGCTTGTGCACTTAGATGAACAACTAATTAAAACATTTCTTTCATTAGGCATGCGATAAATGAAATTTTGAGAGAAAATGGCCCATGTTGAGGGTTTCTTGAATAACAAACGACTTTACGATAAAAAAATTCATCACGAGCACGATCCCTTAAACACATCATATATGAAACACAGCTTTCAATTTTGAAAATCCCATGGAAAGACAAAAATAAAAGATATAAGCAAAGAGTACTCAACCATGCACGTGCTTTGAAATGAAGAGTTCCGTCTGAGACGCAATAAAACATTTTGGCACAGTTTCTTCCAGGAAGATCTCCATGCTCTCCTACTGCACAATGACACCGGCAACAGCGATACATTTAGACGTTTAGTTTGAGACTATATTGGTGAATTAACCCACCGGAAGGGTTTCCCTTGACAGATCATTCTATGTTACAAGTAGATGCACCTCGCCAAAAGTGGTGGGACAAATGATGTTGAATTCTCACGATGCCCTCTTATTTACGGTAACTCTGACATTAAATTTTATTTACAGTATCACGGATACGGACCGCCTTCTCTGACAGTCTTGCTTTTAATTTAGGAATACAGACCCGGGAATTTTCTCCTATCTAAATCCTTAAGAGCGTGACAGAGAGATGGACGGACGAAGCAAGCAAGCAACACGGCTATTATTATATAGTGGGATAGGTTCCCCAAATCATACCTCGACTCCTGAGGAGCGTAGGTTGCATTAACCCATTTAATGCGTAGCGTACATTTTCATGTACACTTGATGGTAATATTGCTGAGTAAGGAAAATGGCAACACAAGACAATAGATGTTTTGTTGATTACAAAGTACCTGTACTTTTTTGGTCCGAAATAACTTATATATGAAGGGTAGAAGTGACAGAAAACTAATGTATGATTTGTACTCGTACCATTTACAGGATAGTATTCACTTCAGCATCAGGACAATATTTCACCGTCAAATTTTATATCAGTTACAAATGACTTAACGACTAGTGTCTAAAAAATTAGCTAGACTTATTGAGAAATAAACTTATGTATTATTGGGTCAAGAGTCAAACTCCATTAGGGTTGTGAAAAGTTCACGTACCACTCCTACTCCGCCATCCACTCTCAATATTCACTTCCATAGCTTTGAGATGTACACCGCTGCTGACTTTGACACGTACACCGCTGTTGACTTTGACATGAACACCGCTGCTGACTTTGGCATGCACACCGCTGCTGACTTTGGCATGTACACCGCTGCTGACTTTGACACGTACACCGCTGCTGACTTTGACATGCACACCGCTGCTAACTTTGACTTATACACCGCTGCTGACTTTGACATGTACACCGCTGCTGACTTTGACATGCACACCGCTGCTGACTTTGACATGCACACCGCTGCTAACTTATTTTTTGACATGTACACCGCTGTTAACTTTGACATGTACACCACTGCTGACTTTGACATGTACACCACTGCTGACTTTGACACGTACACCGCTGCTAACTTTCAAAGCTCAAACTTCAGACCAGCCCCAACCATTCAAACAAAGCGCTCACCTCTTCACGCCTCACTGTAGCTCCTGAACTCGTAGGAGTCAATCATGTAATAATATTTGATTTAACCGAAAATGGCGTTCCATGAATATAAATAAAGTGAAAGGAAGTAGCGACCTGCTAGAGGCCGGCAGCACGGGGCGTTCCATAGGGCAGCCCACAGCAAACCCGTTCAAGGCAAAGCGTAGAACACAGAGAAACACTAGCACAAATAGTATCATGATAAAATACAATATAACACAAAATTATAGAAACACTAAAAGCCAACAACGGAACGAGCTTAAAATTTACAAGGAAACGATGTGAGATGTAATCACCCCAGGTGAGTTACCTGTTACCAGAGATTACTACGAAGTTATCTAACCAGAGACCACCAGTAGCGCTCGTGTTTATCAATCTTTGTAATATCCTGCAGAATGGTCTAGAATTAAACTTGAAACTTACTTCTACAGAAGTGTCATGAAAGTGCTGATTTGGCAAGAAAATAACAAAGTTGAAAATTATGAAAACAGTTGACGTAGAAGCTTCATTGTTAAAAACTTGCATTATACGTCGTCCGTTAGAATTACGCCCTCTGTTGCTTACTTGAAATGCGACAACATAACCTTTTTTCATTAAAGATCGAAAGCTTTGAAAAAGTCCTTTAGATTGATTCGCTTTGCTCCCCGTTATGTCAAAACTCCCCAACATCAAAATAAAGCTCGATGTTAACCCGGCCGCGCATGCTAGAGCCTATCCTCGCGTAGTGAAATTTAAAGGGCAGTTACAGGAAGTCCGGGCAGGCCAGTAGGAGCCGATCGCCGCTCAAAAGCGCCAGCCACTCCACTTTATTGTAACCGAGTTAAAGTTTAGCATCGAGCAGGTGAAGTTTACACGATCGCGTGAAGTCCACACGTTCATCGAAGTGCGCCAAGTATGAGACGCAAGCCAAATGCTCATTGGCCGAAGGCGAAAGTCAATAATAACTGCAATGGAGAACGCGGTGCAGTTGTGCTGTACCCCCGCCATCCTCTGATGCATTAAATGGACGATATCGCCGCCAGCAGGTTGCAAGAGTTGTAGTACCAACATCCGATGACTCTTGCTTCCATCCTGCAGCTAAATCCCCTACCTTGGAAACTCGTACTAAAGGTACCATGAACCAGTGCCACAATTCGATTTGGATAAAAAACAACATGAACGAAAAATTTAAGTTCATTCCAAAACGAGTCTACTACCTTAGCCTATAAAAGTTAGCCAATAAAAGTGGCACATTCTGCTTAAGCAAAACAATGATGAACGCAAGCAGACTAGAACACTTGGGATGTACGACTGTCGCCTATTTGGTTTGATGACTTTATGAACAAACTGATGCAACCAAGTATTAAAACGACAACTCATGAATACTCATTGACAGTAGATTTTTTCTCCCGTTAATGAAAGTTTTGCGCAATTTATGGTTGGGAAATAAGTTCTCTTACACGCCGGAACTACCACACGGCCCGGCATGGTCTATCACCTGTATTGGCTGCCGAGGCTACAATTGACGATCACTTATATGAACAAAGAGTTTCAATTATATGATAATAAATTAATTTGAATCTTCCATTTCACTGCATACACACTCAGCGTTTACTCACAAGAACTTCGTCCATGAACGACCCCTGGGATAAATTAGGTTTACCGATGACGGCAAACAAACATTACAATACCATAGTTATCCCAGTGGATGATTGGTCATTGGAAAAGACTGTAAACATGTGAATATGTCAAACTTAATTTTAGTGTAACTTTCTGCATGTTTTACGCAATGACACACAATTCTGAGACAACTTCATCAATACATTGCAATAGAAGTGTACATGTATATACAGCATATAAGTTAACCGAACAGCAGGGAAACCCACCTCCCTCCAAAAATAGGAACGGTACAAATTGTGGCTTGAACAAACTCTGTTCGTACAAGCGGAATTTTCATCATTATGCTTTAACTCGAAAGCATTTTACTTACGTCGTACATCATTCAATTAAAATTCTGGAGTTCGCTGTCAAGTCACAAAAACAGTGATTCATGTGATTCTGAAGCTCCTATCCTGAAAAAGAATTGTCATTAAACGAAAAGCAGCAACTCTCTGTAGGACCAGACCTACAACAAACACTGGACTTGTTCAGAACCACAGCCAGCACGGTCTGTTCCGTTTAGTGCTGTGGAAGCGAGTTAAGCGTTAGAAATCTATAGTTTAATATAAATTGAAGGAAACTGAAGAAATAAAAAATCACGTGCACAATAACAAAGACTTAAATACATCACTCACAATGAAAAACAATTAATACCTGTTATAACCATGCAGAGAGTCGCCGGCTAAAGAAATGTAAGAAATCCGTAAGAAATTAGGCGAAGTTCAAGATAATTTCGCTTACTTTCTCAATGCACCCCCGTTTATGAAGCACCTGATCTAGTCATAAATTGAGTGAATTGTTCCTTTTAAAGTTAAATTTTGAGTCTGAGTTCGTTAAATCAACATGTTTGTCAATTGAAAGGATAGCTTATTTCCGCGACTTATAAACTCCCAACCAAACTTATTAACCTAACTTCCAAGGCCTGGAAGACAACTTAGTACGGAAACGGAGCTGGAGCAGGCCTGGGGCGAACACATCTCGTTCTCCTGCAGTGTACAGCTGTCAAACTTACGAGGTCCACTGTAGGGAACCAGAGAATTATTGGCAGCAAAATCGCTCTTAACAATTCAAACCACAAATCTTCTTGACAACGCATGGACGAATGTGTTCAAATGAGCAGTTGTTTAGCAAGTTTAACAACTGAAACATTCAATCCGGAGGGAGCGATCGAATTTAGTATGCATAGGTTTTAATCCGGTTTCAGACCCTTAACCCAAGTCCGTATTTTGATAGCGAGATTGCAATCACACTTAAGTTGCCCGGGTCGACTGGTACGTGTTAAAATTCAAGAATCTTTCGCATAATAATATAGATACCAAACGCAATTTTTATCTACAGTGCCAACGTACATCATATGTTAATTTGTAGGAACAATTTTAGTACACAACTTAGTCTCATTTAATCCGTTCATCTCGATTGCATTGACTTAATCATATTTAATACGTAGATCTCGATCACATTAAACAGCAGATCTTTACGAAACGCGCGCCGCCGGGGTAAGAGTCCATCTTTAAAATCCAAGAGGGGTGTAATTAAGAGATCACCTCACAAAAGACGCCTCCACTCAGGCAGAGATAAGGGCCACTCCGTCTGACGGATGATCGAGCGTATGCCTCTTCATGCGCCAGCGTCGGGTCCGTGCCCCACCAATATTTAAATATCTCCTCCGGCTTGATTCGCTTCACAACTACTCCTGGCAGGCTGGTGTACGCCATCTCAGTTCAAGAGCAAAAACGAGTGTCAATAGCGATATCCTACCATTTACTGCCACATATTTGTTTTAGCAAGTTTAATTCTGGAACCAAGTTCAGTATTCGTGCCATAACTTCCGCAGAACAGATTTTGGCAAATTAAGCTTTTGGAATGTCAGCAGAAGACATATTTGAGTTTTTTCGCTTTCAGCTGGCCCGAGTCGCGCTCATGTGCAGTGGAGCTCCATTTTTGCTGACGTTAGGAGCGACGAGCAAAGCGCCAGAAAGACTGGAGGACTCTTTTTGAATTAAATTATTCAAGGGAAGTGAAACGTCCTGTGACGGCAGCCCGTTCGATTAGGGCCTGCCGATAGCAGATTCACCCTTTAACTTTTCAATTTGTGAACACTGTTTTAATAATAATGTTTTAGTGGATGCCAACTTTGACGTTTTGACCTGCATTGCAGCTGATCTCCGCACTCCAGTCTTGAGTGAGCGAGCATTAAAGTGCTGTGAAGATGTCGATTGCCTGTCTGCTTTCACTTTACTTTTTATACATTTTCTCATAGCGAATATGTTGACTCTAAGCTTATACTATTTCGACCTTCAACTTATCCTATATAATTTCAATCGCAAAGTGTTACAGTTGAGCACATTTTCATACTTAGAATTTAATAATACTAATATGTACATAAACGACTTTCTCAACATCAGAAATGGGTTTCCACTGAGAGTCAAAGCATCGCACTTTTTCTCTAAGTATGGTCTGTAAACAAGTCATGCTTATGCACAGGACGGTAAATCATGCATCTAGTTATACGATCAAAACAGCCTATAGGTGTAACGAAAGCAGTATTATTGAACTCAATTGACCAATTGTCAAAATGTCGGCTTCATCATTAGGTAAAAACTCTATAGGTATTTTACACGCAAGTTTGGTTTATGAAACAACGAATGGAGAGTTCTTATGAGGAATAAGAATTTCCTTCCTGAGTACTTCCTTCCGGTCCAGTTTTAGTTCAATAACACTGAAACTGCTCGTACAACGGATGTAAATTAGAAAGGCTTTCTCTACAGTAAAGACAGGACGATTCCCAGAGCGGACTGGCTCGGCTTTGCTCTCTCGGGGAAGTCGTCATTTCTGTGCTAAAATAATGCAATTCTGTCCTGTAGTGCTAGACGACTAGAACACGGACACGAGGCCTCATGAATGGATCGAGTGCTAAAATAATGCAGTTCTGTCCTGCAGTGCTAGACGACGACTAGAACACAGACACGAGGCCTCATGAATGGATCGAGTGCTAAAATAATCATACGAGGAAAATTAATGTAAAATGACAAAATTGAACGGGATAGTTACTTATCATCTATTTAATAACATAGGGGACCGTGCACTGGGTAAGATGAAATTTGATAGAAATCTTTCAATATCAAGTCATAACATGCTTACACGAGGACTGGAAGGAGGGTGTGCAATTAATTTAAAGAAGATAGTCACCTGGGGAATTTAATCACTTCGTTGTTTTAATTTATTGCTCTAGTGTCACTTGAAAGTAGTAGATTACACTGGCAGGAAAAATTTGCCGATTTTGGGTTTCCAACGTCTGTAAAGGAATAATATTGGGAAATATAGGCATAAATCAATAAATTAATGTATAAAAATTAGTGACAGGCTAATGCTCACGCGCGCTTTTAAGAGCGAATATGAGAGGGTTAGACGACCTGTGCGAATGAGGCACAGAGAGGCAGACTTGAGGGTAACAGGCAGAATAAGGACTGGGGCGAGGGAGGCATAGGGGCAAAATGAGAACGTGGGGTGAGAAAGGTGTAGACTGTAGAGGCACAGCAAGAACGCGAGGCAAGAAGAGGGTGAGACAGATCGAGCTCTCCGACCCTCTGAGCTCGCCGTACACATCGCTGGTGATCGGTCACGTTAAAAAATTGATTCTGCGTGTTGCAAGAACAGGGAAACCCAGAGAAAACGAAGTTTTTTGAACCGCTAGTCCTAGGCGACGAGAGGGGGTATTGACTATGAGCGACTCCTCAGACAACGCATTTTCAGTCGCTACGGAGTGTTGTAGCGTAGAGCATCGTGTGTTTGTCGTCGAACAGTTCTTCAAAAACAATGATTTTGTGGTCACGGTTCAACGTCATTTCCGTCGAAATTTTAATGTCGGACGTGGAGATGCAGTCCCTGATCGAAACACTGTAGTCCGATGAATTGCAGCTTTTAAAAGTACGAGATCTGTGATGAAAAAAGACCTATTCTTCCCCGTTCAATTCGAACTCTGGGAAATGCGGACAGTGCGAGAACGGTAGGTCTTGCTAGTTCAAAACGATCCGCTAGACGACAGGCTGTATTGCTGGGTATGTCACGTGGTTGGCTTCATTGCATCTTAAATGATGATCTTAAATTTCCCCAGTACAAAATGATGATTGTCCAGCGGCTAAATGAAACATATTTTGTTCAGCGTAGAGGATTTTGTGGCATATTGGACGGTATTCTTACAGAAGATGCAGATGTACCAGTATTCATGAGTGACAAAGCACATTTTCATCTTTACGGTTCTGTTAATGTCCAAAACTGTCGGTACTGGGAGTCGGAGAACCCACATGAACTGCACCAAAAACCTCCCCACAGCTGAACAGTAACAGCAAGGTGCGGCATCACCAAGATGGGGAACGTTGGATATTTCAATTATGTGATCTACATTGATCATGTATTCTGAAAGTTATTACCATTTTCAATGCTAAGAACTGCAAGACTACAGAGAAGCCAAGAATTTCCACTTCCTAACAAACCAGTTGAGGCTTGCAGCTGCGCAATATTAATCTGTCAAGGATTACTGCGGGCCAGTTAAGCCATTCCCAAACTGCAATTATGAATTGCTAAAAGAGTAATTACTTATTCCAACTTAGAGAAAGCTGCATTGCCTCTTCTGCGAATGTGGCTGAACTAGTGACCTAGAACTAGTGTTTTCTGTTTTTTTAATACTCCAATGGACGATTTCATTATAAATGTTACTGTTACTTTTTAAGTGTTACGTAGGACTCCTTTGTCAACAAATATTCATAATTTCTTATATTTTATTTAAATTTAAAATATGATAGTAGCTTGTTATTCGGTATGTTTTATCATTCAACCACTATGGTACTAAAATTTAATTTGTACTCAGAATTGTTGAATAATAGCTCGTTAATGTTTTCACCAGATGATGTTTAGAATTAGTTTTCATGATGAACACTAAATAGAGTTAGGAAGGCAAATTGGTTGGTATAATAACAGTAACTGTAACTGAGGTTCTTAAGCACTTATGAAGAATCATACTCAGGAATTTTGCAAAACATACAGGAATTAATTGGCAGTGGTTATGGCGGTAATAAAAACTTTAAGATGGGGAACATGATTTTCTTCGCTGGCGAGGTCAGGAAATCGGCTGCGCATCTGACCTTCCTCATAGTGGCACTTGCCCAAAGTATGCATTTTTTACTGGTCAAAATGCCATCGAGATTTTGTCGGTGTAAACTTCTCCTCGGACCAAGTGGACATTTTCACTAACCCAATAATTGTTCCCGAGCAGTGAGAGACTTCGTAGGTAATGCTCATTCGTAGCACGGGTTCACGGCGCACTATAGGTAGCTACTAGAGAAACAAAGATGCTTGGCTGTGGTTGCAGAGCTGCTCCGATATTGCAAACAATGACTCCTGGCAAACAATGGTATGTGTTTCTAACACTGTCTATTCAGGTGGTGAAGAGTCCTCCAATGAAATGAGAAAAGTTGCTTCATGCGTTCACAACAAAACAGATCAATTCGGATGTTAAGCACAAAAATGTCGTCCTATCATTTAAACTCGTGGTAAAACGTAGCTCGAATTGATTGAAAACAATAATTTACAAGTAAAAATTGTTTGCCCCCCAGACTTCAAATAAATCGAAAAATTCATTCACAGATTATCAGATCAAATTTTGACTCATGAAATACTACGACAATTTTCAAGTAACTTTCAAAATAGAAGATGAATAGTAACTTGTGGTTAATGCGACGTCGAGAGAATCGAATTTGACTCAAATATTTCAACGTATTAGTTCTGCATATGACTTGAAAATACATATTGATTAAACTTAATCAAGGAAAAGCCGAAGTACATACCAAACAAAGAACAAAAAGTTCCGTAACGACTTTTCAAAAGCATCAGGACCTACTTGAAGAAAGGTGGCGCCATGAACTAAAATATTTAGTGCAGCAGCCACGTACTTTATATCGTTCTCCAGATTAAGTCGACGCGTTCGCTTAGCTCACGTATGATGAACGAGGCTGCAAGCCCAATTGCTGCCAGGCCGAGGCAGCAGATCTTCATCAGCCTCGAGTCGAGCAGGAGCGGGGCCCGCATTTCCCCATCCGACCGTCAAGTAGGAGCCTGACTTCTTGGGCTGCTACTCAATGATCAGCCTCAGCGAACGTTGCCAGTCGCGCTGCCGTAACCAAGATTTATTGGAGGCCCACAAATTGGAAAATGTGCATCAATTTCGCGGGAATGGTCACTTTCTGGTACGATAATTTGCGCGCACACGTACAAACTCCCACCTTCAAGAACTTTTGAAATGATTTGATGATATAAATTGGAAGCATTTTCAGACGGAGTAATACAAAAAATATACATGAAAAACGAAAAGTCTAAAAAATACATAAAGTTCGCGTCTCAACGTCAGAACCAACCTAGAATCGAAGACCATAGACCGCCAATAAAACTGCGCCACTTACTAGCACTTGGCCCAATTCCAAACACAATTACCGAAGAATCAAAAACAAATTATTCCAATTGGATCAAAATTATGCATTATCAAAAGCAACCGAGAAAGTGAGAAGCCTCAAGTCAAAATGAGAATCTGCATGAGCTTTGTTCTCTGTATTAACCGACACGCATGATTCCTATGAAAAAGTATTGTAAAAGCAACAAATCATTAGATTATTGGTTCGTTTAAAGCTCCCCATACAAAAAAAATATGATCCGAAGATAGCAAAGGGAATGCACCATTTAGTACGGACTACAAAGAACGGGGAATCAATGCACAAGGTATGTTCCCACACAGGATACTTCGTGCATAGAAACAGTAAAGCAAGTTAAGAATGAAAAGGAAAAAGACGCAAAAAAGAGATAAGAAAGAAGGCCTGAAATTGAAAGAAGCAAAGTGGAAAAAACGGGTAGAAGTTCGGAAGATCTGTCTGCAGCTGAGGTAACCTAGCAGTGTGCCCCCTCGCCCCCCCCCTTCCTCAAGAGACGCTAGTCTCCATAGTCTACGATGGACAAAACTGACTAACCTAACCGTATTAGCTATAGCTAGCCTTTGCCGCCCCTGAGGGGTCAGGAATATTTGAATATTCATTTTGCCTACTGAAAGACACTACGAACCCGATGCTAACGGGATGTGACACTGTTTTATTCTGTCGATATTGCTTCATATAAAGTGATGTGCCACACACGATAGCTTATACACATAGCTGTGAAATTAGATATCCTTTCAGCGCAAGCAAAGTATGTGAGAACATAGTTTAACTGAAAGATGCGCAGATAGCTAGGCCGCATGAGGTTCGAACGATATTATACTTTGGAACATATTATATTTTGGAATTTTCCACCTACCTAATGTAGACAAATATCCCGCCTGACTACTGTGCAGTCAGACGGAAAAATCCCAAAATTCCTCACATTGACTACCAAACGGGTGTGAAGTTTAGGGCAGATCTTACACAAAAGTTTACGTTGTGTCTATACATATTGAAGGCTTCAGTATTGTTAGAGATAAGTCTTTACCACGTTATGTTAGAAAAATTCGTGTGACTTACAATTTTAATTTACTTTTCCCAAACGTTTACGACGCATCCCATTATTAATATCTTAACATTGAAAATTTAATAGCTTTATTACAAAGGCCTCTATATTCTTCGTTAGGAACTTCGATCGCTCAAAATAAAAGTAGACGAAATCGACTAGACGATTTCACAGTTAAATTTTAACTTTGATACATAGTGGGTCATCGAAAGCTGGCTTGATTACTCATCAAAAGAGATGGCATGAAGAGCAAATTGCTTGTCGTATCACGCCTGGGAGTAAATTGCAAGTTTGGTGCTGGAGTTAGAGCATTTATCACTAATAAACTAAAAACAATACTTGTACCAGAACCAACAATAAACGAAAGCGATATTGAAAACCTATTTATTGAAGTAAAATTCATACGAAATGCATACTTTTAGGAACCGCCTATCGACCTGATCGATCGAACGATCCATCGAGCTAAGATTTACTAGGATTATGTACAACAAAAATCATTAAAAAACCAACTAGCATAGAAAACAAATTAAATTTTTCCCAGCTGTTACGATTTTTAATACTTCAAAAAGCATCGCTATTATCCGACTCGAAATAGAGTTTAGAGCAATGCAGTTAATTAAGGTAATGAATTACGACATCTGAAATTGCGGTTCACAATTGAGTGAAATAAACATTTGAAGAACTATGAGAGAAGTCATCTAAAGTTTTTTTACGAGAAGTTTTACGCCTAGAAAGATCAGGCTCATGGGGAAAGTTTGAGACTAAAACGCGGTCTCGAGTTAGCAAGGAGGCTTGGTCTTACAAGCTCGGAAGTCACAGGAAGTACTTCAGCAGAACAAATATTGCGATGTCATGGACAAGAAGTTTCTCCTCAGGAAGTTTGCCAGTAACTGAACTAAAATTTGAAACCAAGCATGAAAGAATAAAATTCATCAATGAAACACAAAAGTAAAAGGATAATTTGTGTTCTGATATTCGTGAAATCAAAGAATAAAAATGGTTGAAGATAAAAAATAAATAAATAAATACATGAACTTCTGGTGTAGAAGGCAAAAATGAAACACAAACCTAACGAACACTGCAATTCTGTGCTGGCTAAAAAGTGTTATCAAATCTTAAGAATTCTAGAAGTGAATTTAATTGCAGTGCCATACGGCAGGTGATGACGCTAGCTTGGGGCGGCTCTCCACGGCCTCGCTCGTGTAGTAATGAACTGCTCGTTACGGGGCGCGGCGCAGTGAGGATATTACCTCCTTAGCCAATAATCTGCATAAATGGGCCTCTGACGCCATCAAATACCCGAACAATTAAGCTTACGGTCAATAGCTCCCACCGTCTTAGGACTCGAGGCTTCACCTTACGGTCATCAGTAAATTGACGCACATCACTGCCACATGCGTAGTAGTGGCTCTGCAGTGCAAAACGAAAATATTAATAGGAGAATAAAAGATTAGTTCATCGTTCATAAATAGGTTTCATGTGAATGATGACAGAAAAACAAATGACTGTTTGATAATCTACGAACATTTAATTTTTTTAGAAACCCATAGGTTTACACGGAGCACTGAATGAACGTTTCATTGGTGGCATCATCACAAATTCTAACTTCGAATCAGTACTTGACTTGAACTCGCATCAGTAGACGAGTTGGCTCTACCAATGTAAAATGTGTTAACTAAAAGCTAATTTTAGAGTTTTCGCTCATTTATGTCAATATTCTTAAAGAAACTTGATATGATGGTGTTTCAGTAATATCAAATTGTGAATAAATTGCCTCCAAGTTCGAACAAGGCTGCCGATATCATAAGAAACATTAGTAGAATCTTGCAAAAACTATTTTATCTACGAAAAATTAAGCAAATTTAATAATTTTGAAACCTATTGTACAACAATACACTACACTACATATGAATCACTTGTGTTTTTTAATTCAATAAATTCGAGCTATGTTGTTGAATATGTAGTGTGTAGAAGGTAAAACTATTGTAGTAAGCTGCAATGAACAAACCTGCACAACAAACCAGCATAAAGGTTAACAGCATCTTCAGTGAGTGTGGCCTAATATCTACTTAAACGACGCTCAGGTGTATAAACTGTACACAGTAGAGATTACTTGCATAATAAATGAGACAATATGTACTTTATAACAAGTAAAAACTGGGTTCTATATCTTAACGTAGGCGATGCTTTCTCTGCCGACGTGTCGGCCCACCAGAATTTGACGCTTCTCGACAGGCCGTCGTAACATCATAGACCACAGGCAGCACTCCCTGACCAGTCCCAGACGCGCAAGTTTTTGCCGCTCTAAACCTGCTCAGAGTGAGCCTGTGGCTTGAATTTTATCCTCATTATCGAGACCCTGCAATAAGTTCATTCTTTATAAGAGCTCTTCCTTCTCAGGCGAATGGTGAACCAGAAAATGATAGACGCTCTCATAGAGACCAGGTCTTAAACCTTTGACAAGACACCAATCGAGATGACCGTCCTGAACGAGATCAATTGGTAAGAATAAACCTGTTTTGAAAGGGACCACAACTATACTAGCAAATGTGAACAATGCTTGCTTGGGAGAGACGAGTAAAAATAATTAGTATAATGAAGAAAATTGAAAAGCGATTGATACAGGGAGACGCTTTGTGATGCTTTAGTATAAACTCAATGTTGCAGCTCTAATAATTTTTTAAAATAAACACAATATTTCATGGTTATACAAAAATGCGAGTAATCCCGTCGTGGAAAGGTTTTTAGAATTCTGAGAAGATGTACAAAGAAGAACACTAGGAATTAATTTGCTGCGGTCGGACGCTACCAGTCAGCTGTGATAGAACCGCTTTTCATTTAGTGCCGCAACGATCTGAGGCTCGCACACAGTGCATGTTTGTTAGCTGCAGTCTATGAATCACAGCTAGAAATTATTAACGAAGCCGAGCTCTACCTGTTTGCAGCCAGCAAGAGAAGTTGTTGACTTTCGTTTAATTGCAGGAAGGAAATTGGAACCCTCAGCGGTGAACCGACTGATTATTTTCATTTACATGAAAAATTTTCATCAAATATTAGAAAATTAAAAGGTAACGTGAATACAAATACATTTAATGAAGTGTTCAAGCTTGACTATAGCAGTCAAGCACGAGTGAACGGTGCAAGATGACACCTTTAATATGATGCTGTGCCTGCAATGTCAGTTTGTTTCTGACACCGGGTTTTTGTCATTTATTTACATCCGACGACCTCACGCGCCGTGAAATTTTGCGTGATAATCAAATCTTGGACGCCAAGCGTCAAAACTTTTCTCAAGTTGCAAAAATTACATTTACATCATGTTACCTGAGTGCGGCTTCAGCAGTTACGAGTTGGCTGAGCATCGAGATCCGAAAGCACCGCTTCATTCACTTCTTAGTCTGAAGTGATTCAAAGGCCCCGAGTGGTAAAACATGAGAAATTTATAGGCAATTTGCACGCAACTTCGTCAACGGACACTCATTTGTCATTTTCATCGTCCCTCACTTGGACCACAGGGTCTTGGTCATATGGGGTACTATGAACTTTCATGAGGTTCCACCAACAATCCACAGCAGATTTTGGCAATGAAGACGGCTGCACCGACGAGTTCATTGCCGTTATGGTGAGTTCATTCTTACAATTTCATTTCGTTTCGTTCGATCTGAAGAAAACACGTCATGATCTTAGGTGTGAGACGATACGAATCTGTGGTAAGACATAACTGTGGATAAGCATATACTGTAATATTTCAGTTATGCTGATTCCGTTACTTGAAATATCTGTAATGGATAATGTTTTCCAAAGCCCATTGTTTGGACTTACGCGCAGCTTGAGGCGCGTCACTCTGCCGTGCCACAGACATGGCGAGTTGTGCCGTGCTGGCCGGGCGATGATATTTTGTTTTTTCCAGGCCTGAGAACCAAAAGTTCATACTACTTTTTGCGAGGAAAGACTCATGTTTTTCTACATTTCTTCTATTCAGTTATGAACAATACTGGCTACACGCTTGGACCACTCAGATACTATGATATTGTTTCATTAACTGCTAACTTCAAAAGCGCGAGGGCGATTTACATAACCTTGATCACAAGCTTACTTTTGACAATCCGAACTGATAATCGCGCTCTATGTCAGGCTTTTACAAAACAATTGTTGCGAAATTTCTCAATTTACACCAATTGATTTAAAAATAAAATTCACATGATTCATTTTCACTTTCCAGGATACTTAAAAGAATTCAAAGTATTTCGCAGACAATCATAATCCATCAAATATTGCTAAGAGAAGTCCGACTTATGTTGAAAGTTGGGAGCTTTATGAGTTGGAATATGGCTTCTTAAGCCAGGAAATACCCCGAGGCGTGACGCGGGAGTGCGGCCGGTCTGAAGGATTGCAAGTCGCGTGCCTTCTGGCCGTCTTTTCTGGACGCCTCGAGAGTTGCGCTCATTTGTGTGACACTTGCGAGCCCGCGGTTCAAGCATTTCACGGCCAGTGTTATAAATAGGGCTCGTTTAAATGCATGGACGGTAAGCACGCAGGCCAAGAAACCCAGCGCAATCGTAGGCAATGAGCCGAAAGGAGATCTAAGCACAACAAACATGTGTGATTGACGCTCATTTTAATGCCGGGGCAATAGTAAAGAACAATAATTATCACATAAGTTCTACAAGAAGCAGTTGGACTAATACCAATTAAGCCAGGGTGGGTAGAACAGGCGTGTTTATCTAGTGTCAAAATCCCGTAAGGTAGCTATTTTTAGAGGCCAAAACGGGACTGATATTGCTAATATACAAGGATGCAAAAATACAAGTAAAATACTTTTCTTGCCGTAACAACATACCAACAGGACACAAGAGAGTCCATCATACCAAGGTTCGTTTTATGGGGGCCGTCCCCAATTCACCTGCCCTGTCTGCCTCTTACCTCATGCCGCTAAATACGAACAAGCGCTGAGTCGGCACATTGAAAATCCGTTTCCACCGTTGAAAGACCGCGACACTTTCAACTCCTTTCATTAAGTCTGCACTTCGGGCACGTCTCTATTGGAGGTACGGCTAGCAAAATACGTACCTCGTTCAAACTTGTTTAAAAAATAATTTCACTGTTTGAAAGTAGCATTTGAAAAAACTGTTCGTATAATTTATGCTAACACAAAATATGCAAGCCTAATAACTCCTCAGACAGGAAACATCGATGCCGTTTAATACATCTATCTCATTCCTGCTAAGGAGAAGTATCGACAACACGTACTATCACTGCGAAAATTATTCATGACTATTTAAAACGATGATACGCTCATAAAATCACGTCAAAGTACGCGCATGAGTGGACCTCCTGTACAATTGTACCTCCTAAAGTTAGAGATAGCGTTCAGCAAGTGTGAATAATTTAACACGATTTACTCGCGAGAAATAAATGAGAACGAACCTTAAACAGTAGATCGTTTTGGCCATAAACTTGTGTCCATGCTGAACATAAAGATAAAAGACACCACATGAGGACTTGCCAGATTTTAGTCGGGGTTATTTGAGCGCTTCACAGTTGTCACAACCTCAGGATTGGCGGCGCACTTCACAGACACGCAAGCCACACTCGATGTAATATGTTACAGGTAAAGCTACAGAGTGTTCTGTACGACTGGACGCTACTCGGTCGACGTTCGCGACTTGCATGGCGGCGAAATCAGTTGGTAAGTCCATTTCTTACATAAAGTTGAATCACAAAAAAGATTATCACTAACGTTTAATACTATCCTGCTTTCCTTAAATTGAATAAATGTTCATATTGCAAGTTGAACACTGGTGATCCAAATTTCGTGACTATTAGCTCACAAAAAACTAGTGCACTAATACGGTACAGAAAAATATTATGTTTATTCTCGTTCAGAGAATTTAAAAAGCAAGAGACAAAGAAGAATGCAAGTAATTGGGACCGTATATTACAAAATTAGTTAATAACGCTTCACTCGACATGTGATGACATCACTTGTGTTGACTCATTAACAAATTCATCGGGGTTAGGCAAACACGGAACCTAACAAAAAATAGAAGAACAAATTGTACACAATCAGTAGATATTAGACGAATAACTGTAAGGCAAGCGTCCGTTAACATTTCAGTTATCACCATTGCGGAACGAGCATATCAAATTTAATCATTCTCACATGGACAAAGTACACAACTTAAATGAAGAATTATTTACTGCACAATTGAATAAAACAAGACCACTTTCCAGTGTCGAGCCGCCCAACATGCACATGCTAAACTGAGCCAGGAGTTCGGCGCTGCGGGGAAAGCACTTTTCCCTGACTATCAAACAAATTTTGTTCGCGCATTCCGCGTTCTTGCACGAATGTTTTCGAAGCGAAATTACTGGGAATTTCCTCCAATGTGCCAGTAGCGACTGCTAGAGCCTCCATGATGAAGGAAGTGGTAAAAAGGGCCTGCACGACATGCGTGTGCACTTGACATGCATGCGTTCACGCGTGTTACGAGCACATTTCCTCGCAAGAGAGTTAATGTAAAAATAGTGTACCGCATATCCCTCACACACAACGCAGGAAAATGTGACGGTGTCAACATTAATAATATCAGCATCGTTACTTAAACAAGCCTATAATTTGTTTATTCATATTCTATTCTTTCAAAGTGAAGTTTCCTCGTACAGATATAGACAGGAATACGAATGGAACACGTTCAGCCAGCATGCAACATGTATAGTAAGCCCAAAACATGCCCAGTCAGCGCGACACAAGGTAAGTCAAAGTGGAACACGCTTAGTCAGTGCGTCAATCAGCGTGTAACGTGCCCAGTCAACGCGTAACGCGCCCCGTTAGCGCGTAACAAACTCCACACTCAGCGGGCAGCCTTTGTCTTTGAGAAATCATGCCAAAACGAAGCGCTTCCGACATCAGGCTAGTGTCGCCCTGCCACTTCCGACATCAGGCTAGTGTCGCCCTGCCACTTCCGACATCAGGCTAGTGTCGCCATGCCCCTTCCGACATCAGGCTAGTGTCGCCATGCCCCTTCCGACATCAGGCCAGTGTCGCCAGGTAGCTTCGACCAACAAACGTTTTTGTGACTCGAGCCCCGCGGTCTGAGGTGAACCGCCGAATCAACTGCCTACCCGTGAGCTCAGAAAATTAAGTATTATGATGTGCCGCAAAAATTCTGTAACTATAAAAAAAAATTTGTACTAAGGGTAGGTGAATATCGGGAGAACACAATGATATCGGAAAGTTTTAGGTGTCATATATCATGAATATAACTTATACGTGGAAGTGAATCATTCAGCCTGAAACAAAAAGTTGTGAAATGTAAAAAAATTACTCAGGCTTAACAATGGACCTTTCATTAACAAATGTGGATTTTTATAGCCGCTTCATTATTGTTGTAACTCGGTACCACCTAAGTTACAGGACTGTCGCAGTCACCGCCGAAAGAATAAAACGTGGTTCGATCCGAGCGCTGTTCCGTCGGAGTCTGAGGAAGTCCAAAGACATTAACTCGTTTCGGATCCGCGTTCTTATATTCAAAAATGGCATGGAGACACATACGAGTCTACCCTACATGAATTACAGCAGGAGTCGCATTGCTTCTTCTACACGGGTAGAAAAACAACACCTGGTCCTCCGGTACTGCTCGTAAACACGAATTGCTTCACTAACAAAGCCATATACATCTTTACTAACAAACCGAAGAGTTGAATTCATTGTTAAAGTCAGTGAGGGAAAACTCCAGTGCTTCTAAAAGCTGCAACAATTGGACTTCATTGGCCGCAAGATCAACTGAAGCTCGATTGCTAGATCAATAGTACGCACTGCGAGTAGACTCAAGAGTTCGACAATACAGCTGCACGGATCTCAGGAATCGTAACGAGGTCTACGGTGCCATTACGCGTCAGCTTGTATGATAAGTCACGCATGAAAAAAATGAACGATCGAATTCTAGCACGAACTGCTCCTGAGAGCTCCTTTTAAAGCACCAAGAGATTTCCAGGTACACTCGATGGCCCATCGGGAGAGAGCGCACGACTTCGCTGCAAAGAATGAAGGGAGCAAATATGGCCATCCGGCGGTCTGCTCCGAGTTACAACAAATAAGGATTAAAAGAAGGGGTCTGGAAACCTCGGCAAATATGGGGCTTGCATAAGTCGCCTTATTAGGCCGTCTGGGTCCATAACTCGGGCATGGAACTGGACCCCTGCACTGTGGCTAATGTGACGTGTGGTCGCGGACGGCAGCTCGTCATTAGCATGAGGGGATGCACTTGCATCACGTACATCAAAATTCTATTAAAATTCAGTCTCTAAACGTAACCAATGCTACTTATAATAAATCGATCTGACTGAGGCAATTCAATCAACCAATTTTGTCGGTCAAGTCCACAAACAAGCCCGATTATTTTTATGAATAATAAATTACAAATATCACAGCGGGAAAAAGTTGTTCATCATGCGACGGAGTGGAAGCAAGAAAAGTTTAAATCCCTCTTCACGTATCACTGTACCTCGAAAATGTCTAAGAATAACAGTCCTATAATAGAACTATCACAAAGCCGAAGTCTGTGGGAGTAGTGACCTTTTCTTAGGTCACTTATCTCGTACATCATCAGGACGGCGCAGCCCTGTAGCGCACTCATTATAATTTTACTCGGCCGTGCAAACAAAAACTCGGCCAGTAAATCTTTACCTGCATGTATTTATCCAGCATTTTCAAGCCAGAGCATGACCATTTCCCATGGAGCATTTAATGACAAAAATGCCAGTTTTTTTGGTGTGGTATTAGACCATGTTCAAAAATTCCCTCGCTGGCGTCGTCATAACCTTACAGACATTTCGCTTGTTTTCCGTAAAATTCGTCACAGAATACTTCTGGCAGGAAAATAACATAATGTTTCCCTTTTGCGCTCTCCCCTTCGTACTTGTTGAGAACGGCGCAGCTGTGTGGAACACAAGTCATTCTCAAAATCAACGATAGCATCCACGTACATCTTGGTTTTAGTCACATAAATGCCTTGATTATGATCGGTTTGCATTGCTAAATTGTACATATAACATTGAAACTATACCATATATTGAAAACTATTTTATTTTCTTCATTCGTGGAAGTTCAGTATATTATCGGCAACTGTGGTTAAAAAAATCCTACACCTCTGAAAATATCGTGACAATCTGAGTTATAAAATACGGAAAGGACCACAAAACATGGCGAATGTCTGGTCCAAATTGGAGCAGTTGCTGGAAAGCGCTTTACGGCACTTACAAATAGGCAAGAGGGGCTCGCACAGGCAGTCTGTCATCGACAGCTTCCAATTTATCAGCTAGAGAGCCTCTCTGATCCCATCCCACCACACGCGGCCAACAAATATCCCTGCATTAAATCAATTCTTGCTCTAAAATAAATCATCCCGCTAACGCGACCGCACGTGTTGTGACAAACAAGATAGAAAGCTTGAATAGTATTTTTGAGAGAAAAGTTATAAAAGCACCAAGAAGAATATGAAGTTCTTAACACTATAAAGCAATGACAGATCTGCGCATAGAGCCAAAACTCACAATCATTTGGGTGAGATTTCGGCAATGCACAAATCGCGATTTGGTAGCCTTGGTTCATTCTAAAGATACTTGTTTCACGGAAATGTTCACAGCCGTCCAAATAGGACGAGCTAGAAAATGCTCAACAAAAATCCACATTAATCCAACGAACTGCAGTACACTCGGCAAAAAATATCATTCTACTAGACGTATGTACAACACAAGGATTTCACTCACAGCTGTATGTACTTTGCTGAATTAGGAAATCGAAGAATACCTCGGATAAATACGAGTAGTTTCACTAAGATAATATGAGATAATTTCAGCCATTCAACAATATAAAATAAATGGCATGATCTTCTATTCCCTTCAAATTCATAAAAGTAGTCATTTTATAAAATGAAACACACTTTTAGAAAATGTATTCACCTAGTTCTCTTGCTTTGCTTCCGAAGTCTTGCACATTGATTTCATTGTTATTTAGATTTATTGAAACTTTGATCGACGTGATGCAATACATTGCCCTCATGCTAATGAAGACTTGCCTTCCTCGGCCAAACGTCAAATGAGCCACATTTTGGAGGTCCAGATCCATGACCGTTGGAATGGCGTTAGTCTCGACGCTACCACAATGTGGCACCCGAGAGGCTCTCTTTTATTTGTCAAAATGAGCATCGTAATCTCAACTTGACTAAGAAAATATAAATTCAAATTTGTTGAGCAAGTAAAAATGGACCTCTGCTAAGCAATATCGTAAATTATGTCTCACCCACGATGGTCGACACTTAAGTGCCCACAGCCGCTCTCTCATCTGTTCGGTCACAAAGGGTCAGCGAGCTGAAAATACTGCCCTAGTCACATGATAAACCATGCAGTTGTAACAAAAACTGTAGATAAACTAAGCACAACGCGATCTCCGAGGCAAAACAAAAGACTAGGCGCTCAAAATTCAAACTGCGATGACCATGAAGTGCCTAGAGTTGAAGGCAATCTGCGAAAGTGAAGCGAAAAAAATCAAGCAATCGAAGTATAAACTTTAAATTGAATCGAGTAAAAGGCATTTTGTACATTTCAGGACCGAAAGCTGGAGTTTGCCACACCAGCAGCGGCCTCCTACATGACCAGACCGTAAGTTCCGCAAACGTAGGAAGGCTACGCCACGTGTGTGCCGACCACACGCCCCAGCTGACGTAGAGGAGACCACGAGACACCTTATCTTTATTCTCGGCCAATGCACATTCTGATCGTTGAGATGAAGAAATAAAGATTCACTGGCACGACATGGCAAAAATCAAGACCCCATTTAGAAGCGTGTTTTTGCATATTTTAGCGTCAAATTCGCAGCATGAATGAGACATATTTCTGTCGCTCAGGAAATTCAGGAAATAATGCTTGGTTGTATTTATAACTACTTTCGAAGGCCACATGTATTAAGATTTGGAAGTAACCAAAAGTGCACTTGAAGACAAAAATTGTGCACTATATAATGAAATTGAATCAATTTGTCCCAGTTCAGGCACTACTAGTTCGACACGTAGAAGAATCAAAGCACGATTTTCCTTACTTCCTTCAGTAATAAGCTAAGCAAGACACAGCAGCACGTATCATTTGAATAGTGAAGGACTGGACACAAACATGCACAAGCAGCAGCTGCAACAACAGACATGAATGATCATTCAGAGCTGAGGAAATCCACTCGTTGGCCGGCGCTCGACACTTTCTCCTAGTGCCTCTACAAGTACATTGCCCCGCTCGGGGCTCAAGCTGCTCCAAAGCAGTCTTCTCCGAACTATGGTCGTTGCGCACATCATTGGCCAGTGAAACACAAGATTGCCTTGTTGTTTTAGCAACTCTTGAAATTTGCACGAATACTTTCTAACGGCTAGAAATTAGTTTCGACAACTTTACAGTTCTAGACTTTTATTAGGAAACAAGTTTTCACCCAAGCATTCAAATTATAAGTCTCAATACACGTATAGGGCGAAACGGTCTCTTAACGAAATGCGAATTGAACACATCCTAAATTCAGTTCGCTGATAACACCGCCCTTGTCTATCTTTCTACTAACAAACTTACTTGCTTTTGACATTCCAGTAATGAACTTGGAATTGAAAATTGCCGTCTTTATTGCATCTATATTTTTTTGCTCAATGTTCAAACTAAAAATGCGAAGTATCTTCCAGAATGTTCTTTCTTTCATTGCGATTAAAAACAAAACCGGGCTTGAAGCTTTCAAGCGCGACAAAAAATCAGCAAAAATTCGAGAGCGTAATTTAAAATGTTATTGAGCCGGAACAAATGGACACTTAATTGACGCAACGAAACGGAAGGACGAACATACGATTTAGCAGATGACGTAAATTGTCAAATTTTGGACGAAAATAATAATTTACTTGCGTTCCAATTTAGGACATGAATCACATGAAAGTTGGGGTAAGAAGCCGAGTTTGATGCCAGAGTCTGCTTTCAGAAACATGTTAAATAAAAAACGGTGTATAAAAATTTATGATTTGAAAGATATAATACGCTCAATAAAGTTTTCATGACGGGATAGAACTTGACTGAACTAATAATTTTTTTTTATCCTTTGAGCAGCGAACTTTCCTGATCTGTACAGTGCTTCTCCTTCAGCAAAAATGATTTCTCTGCCCAGGACGCCAGACGTTTACACCTCCCATGGCACTCTCTCGCTGGGCCGACGTTGCATCCACTGGGTGACATTTGCTCAGCAGCCAATTCTTACCTTGATTTCGAATTCATTATGAATCACAGTTCTCAACAGTGTAGAGACAGTACGATGTGGTCTTTACCTCGCAACACTTTTCCTTAGTCTGTTGCTCACAACGCATGCTTTTATCCACTCAATTCTTGATACTAGACAGCCCAAAACTTGCACGGATGTCCAAATGCAGAGTCAATTCAATGGATGTTTAACACATTTCACATTCCTTAATAGATATAATTAACTCGAAGAGAAGGTAATAATTTAATCTATGTCATAATGATGGTTGAAAGTACTAATCACTGAGCAGTTGATTATAGGACAGAAATCGATTCTTTGAAACATTTCAACATTTCAACATTTCATATTTTTAAAGCAACCAAAGTAACATTCTAGATGACACCACTTCATGGTATTATCGAATGCGCTCACTCTGGTCAAATTCCGTCGACGTACTGAGCATGGGAAATTTTGCGCGAGTTTTCGCTAATTTTTCACACAATTCGGGCAATGAGGAACATTTTACGCATTGCACCAAATCAAGATTCAACATCTAAAATAGCATAAATCATTTGAGAGGGCAGAAACAAGGGTTGGGTACGATCAGGGCAGAAACAAGGGATGGGTACGATGAGGGCAGAAACAAGGGATGGGTACGATGAGAGCAGGAACAAGGGATGGGTACGATGAGGGCAGGAACAAGGGATGGGTGCGATGAGGGCAGATACATAAACTTTGTGGACGTAAGAAGCAATAAATTTTATTACGATGCAATGTTAGCGTAATACCTAGTTTTTTATAATATACCGTTTACTCAAATTGAAAAACAAATAACGTGTTTTTCTCTTGTGATCATACCAAATTAATTAAAGCTCGTGCGACATCTGATAAATATTTTTTTTTCTCTTTTAAATACAAAGGCACCTTGACTAATTGATTTTCGATAACGTGAAATTGGATCGAGCTAAGGAATAGGCCAATGACAAAAATGTAATTCTATGATTGAATAAGAAATGGTGGCGTTATTGTGAACGCGAACTATTTCATTCGCGACGCAGCAGCAGTGCATGGGAAATTTATTCTCGAGAAGAAATTTAAATGAATTGCGTGAGCATTTCTTTGATTCTATAATTAGTTAAATTCCGAAAAAAACTGAATACAGAATGCAAATTTTATAGCTCCTAAAGACTGATCGACAGAGGCTAATGAGTGACCTCGCCTCAGATCGTAAATATACAGGGTGTCCATAAAGTCTCTTAACAATTTCAAAAATTCATTACAAATTCCAATGATAGGATGCTTTATTAAGATTTGTTCCTGTGTGTACAGCGTTTTTTAAAGTTCTTTCAACGTTCCAATGGTCCCTACATGGGTACCATCAGTTGCACAAGCACATCAAGACGGTACTCGGTTTCTTGCCATGTTCGCTGTAGCATAGTCTCATCAATCGTGGCAATAGCATCAGCAATCCTTTGCTTTAGGTCAGTAATGCCCCGTATCTTTGCTCGACACGGGACATTACGATACAGTTCTGTAGTTTCGCTAAGTCTACCTATCCGACTTTATTTCGATAAACCATGAGACACATCAACACATCAGGGCTTCTCTTGAGGGGTGGCCATTTCTTAGGGGTTCTTTCAACAGCACATATTTCACAAACAGGATCCTTGAAACATACAAATTCAAATGTGATAAAAACCTTTAATAACTTTAAAATACAATACAACAAATTTGAATAAAATATCTTAACAATTGCATTTTTAATAAATATTTGAAATGATAAAAAAATCCTTTGTATTTTTAATGTTTTCCACAGCCGGGTCCCCATCCCATTCGCAAGGTTAAACGCCACAGGCGGGGATAATCAATTGGCTAATAATCTAATTCTACAGAACACAATTAATGTAATAAAACCTTCACGGATCAACATTATTCGATATGCAAAGACGATCCACTTACACATGATACTTGCGAGTAAAAAATCCAATACTTTAGAAACCCATAAAAGTACCTTGACACACCTGGATACTAGAAAATAAACAAAACAACACTAGATTACAGAAATTGGTTCATTAGTGGGTAATCTAACCTCGAGAATAAAAAGAAGCACAATCGTTTCTGTAAAAAACATATATTGACACTCAGACCAGTCTAGTTTCGTGAAATTACATCGCCAGTGAATATCATCAGAAACTATAAAATTCGGAATACAAATTATACAATAAAATTGCAGTAGAAAACATCCACATTTTTAAATAAGAAAACAAAGACTAAGACTAAATTAAAAAGTTCTACATAGTCAACCTGCTTATAACAAAACCTTGAGTACATTTTGACCAGCTGACTCATGGGAGACGTAACGAGACTAAGGTTAGGTCTGAATTAAGCGTCCGCTTTTTTGTAGAAATACTAGGATTCCAGAATTCTTAAATCAATTGCGTTTCTTGTTGAGTCCATTAGTGAAAAGTTGTTCAGTCTGAAATAATGACTCAAATTTTTGCAGTGGGCTCGAGGGTTTGAGTGGGAAGGTAATTGTCTATTAGTTCTATGACTGACGCCTAAGTGCTCTGAAACTCTGATCCTCGCTTATCAAGACGTGCTTTCTATTGAGGAACCGTTGCAGGCTTCATACTCCATTTGATATATAATGTTAGAGCGCACGTCCGACGCCAAGGAGTCTATGTTTGAAAAAATTACCAACTTTAAAAATGTTCTTCAGGCAGAATTTAACATCTAATTGGGGATAATGACTAGACAGTACGGCTACCAGTAATTGCTCACCTCATTTAGTACCATTATAACCAAGATACGGTAAAGCTACGTAATTTTTTTCCTTAGCCACAGTAAGTATTTTCAGGCATGGATAATAAATTTTGTTTAGAAAAAATTGTTTTTTGATGCAACTTCCCACTGCAATTTTGTTATGTAATTTACATCATGTACTTTATACTTTCAGATGACATTTACTGACGATGTAATTTTACGAAACCAGATTGGTGTAAGCGTCAATATGCTTTTTACAGCAACGATTGTGCTTCTTATTAACACGAGATTAAAGAGAATATTTGACTTAATGGTCTAAAACGTAGTTAGAAGGATGAAGTGTAGAATGCCAGGTTGAGTGTAAGTTTTCGTGGTTGTTGTACAATTTCGTGAGCCAAAATAATTATTTCTACACTTGTGAAGTAGAGTTTGATTCGATGGAAGTGATTTTAGGTTTCGTATCTTTGTGAAACAAGACCGAAGGGTCGCCGTAAATTAAAAGACAGCTGCACCCAATGAGTGACACTTTCGAGTGTGAAGATCACACGTTCGTCAGACGATAATTGGGCGCCGTGTCTGCGTAGCTGTGGAGTGCGAGACTGTGAGCGCCTTTAGAGCAAGCGACGCCCCTACCGGAAGCGCGTGGCGCAGGCTTGGAACGTATACCAATAACTTCAATACTGCTCAACTCAGTAATTCTAATACGTAAGAAAGTACATAAAATCAGTGACGATGGTGAATAAGTGTTTCATAGTGATATAAATCACGAAACAACACACAGGAAAAAATTACGCGTATTTACAAATTTAAAGGTGAAAGCATCATGGGAACGAGAGGAAGACGTCGATGTGAGCTCCAACTTGCACCGTGAACGTGCACCTGACCGTCTGAGGAATGCGGTCAGTTGGCGGGCATCTGACAAAATTTTAACGTACTTTCTTTTCGTTAAGGGTAC
Organism: Orchestia grillus; assembly: GCA_014899125.1. NCBI lineage: Eukaryota > Metazoa > Arthropoda > Malacostraca > Amphipoda > Talitridae > Orchestia > Orchestia grillus. The sequence continues at coordinate 42,048 of VOMN01111156.1, forward strand.
AATATATTCGCAGTCGTGACGAGCCAGACATCCAGCAGTGTATGTCATTACTCTTGCGACGCATTAGCGAACGATAAAAATAGCACAATTTATACAATAATTTTTATACATTAAAAATAAAATGCAATCCAATCAGCGAAAGTTATTATAAATATCATTGACAGTAAGCAAATATTACTTACCTCTGATCTAGAAAAAAAGATACCAAAATCAATAAGTAAAGCAAATTCCGAGCAGCCTCCATGTGTAAAGTGCTCTCAAGATTCAACCATATGCTCGTGGTAACAATACTTGGAAGACTAAAACTTCAAGCAAAAAATATACAATTTATGTCGCATTAGATTAGGAATGAAATAATGACCACACATTCGAATAGCAAATATTCTGGCATTATCCTACGCAAAATTTTAAACGGAAAATGAGGGCAATAAAAAAAAACATTAAAATATTGGATAAGATCACAGAACTAATTTGTACCCTTTAGTTCTTCGATTGCTTTATCATGTTTCAATGTTTTTCTAGGGTATTTTGCAAATGTAAAATGATTCAGTAGATAAAATTGCTACATTTCATGTTTTAACACAGTTTAAGTCACTCGTCGTCACCAGCTAGCTCTTCTAAAGCGTGGCAGTTGAGTCCCACATAAAATTTGAACACTTTCTGGACAACCAACTCACTACAAATAATGGGTGACAAAAGCGAAAATTGGGATCCAAGAGGACCAAATATCGGCGTCCGAAAATAGTTAAAACTCAAATGGATGTACCATCTGCTTCACAAGAGCCTTTACTTCATTTTCTCACAACGAGGCATCAGCACCAAGTTTTTGAGAGCTCATCTCAGTCTGGCGTGTGGAATTCAGTGTACGAGTTTAACTTTAGTGGTCACAAATTATGCAGTTCATCACAATTTTGAGAGTCTGACAATGTAAAATAGTCTGAAGTACACGTAAAACGTACAGAAGTTACTTACTTTTCTTTACACTTAAATGTTTATACGTAAACACTATGATGAGATAATGAGACCTCAGATAACTTGGAGCGCCTTGAAGACACTCGACGCTCGTGCTCCACTGAAACTTTTGATACTCTGACACTCTGAAAGCATCAGTACAGAATTTCAGTCACTTCACACACCCTACCTTTGCCAGCATTGTAATTCTAAATAACGCTTGGCTAAGAATTTTTTATCTTTGACGCCATACCTCAGCAGAGAGAGGTCAAGTTACTGTGATGTACCCAGTCCGAAATCAGCGATAAATTCAACGAAAATTATCGAACACTGGAAGAAATATACGAAAAGGGGGTAAGAACAAAAGCATCTGTACTTTAACAGGAGTTCGCAAAAAGAACTTTCAGAAAAGCGAGAGGAACACTGAAAATAAAACCTATCGGAGCAACTCGAACCCACAATTGACTGACACTGTCTGGGCACCTACATCTCCTGCAGCTACCCCTGGATATCTCTGAGGCATGGCGGGTCCCGTCCACGCTGAGGAAAGACAAAATTTGCTCACGCCTTCCTCAATCCTTTACGCCCTAGTGGGACTCATAAATTTGACTTTTACAGGCTAAAAGTCACCTTTCAATATCCGGTAGACAACGTGACGTGTAAGGTATTTAGTTGTGATAGTTAATCCATTCACGTGCTTTTCACACATTCATTCGGACACTCAAACATTAAACAAAGAAGAGGGTTGCTGGAAGAAATTAATTCTGAGCGTAGAGGGTTAAGCAAAGCTCGGATATTTATCTCCCAGAACCCTAATGCTCCCAAATCGCACAGAAAAATGATCCTCTCAGCGAATTTCCCAAGTCATTAATGATCCACGAAATTAGATTCATGGACCAAGTGATGACCTGTCCATGTACGAGAAAAATACCAATAGTATGCGACTAAAAAATAAAACTTTCGAAAATCGATAGAGTGCACGGTGATAATGTCCTGCCTGTACCCGCAGTTTCATTCATTAGGTATCTTGACAAATTCTTGCATGCCATTTAAATAGTCACGGTCGAAATTCCAGAGTTTGAAGTTGATAAACGATTCTGAATTCATACATAAAGTGAATGACTTAATAGGAATGATCGTATGTTGATATTATCATTGAAATTAGCATATAATTAATATATGCTAATTTCTTGTACATGAGGACGCACAGTACTTAACGAAGCATCTCGCTGATATGGTTCCGTTAAAATGAAAAAGGAATACGAGTACTCGTGCTTACGCCAGATTTTAAGCGTAGAACCATTACGTAGGATACCTGTGGCGCTTCTTCGTTCAAAGGAATACACGCACATAGACGTTCATTTTCCATGTCAGTTTCACCTCGCGATAGGACACGATCTTAAACTTCTTTCAATCAACATTAGCTAAATTAAATTATGTACCTTAAGGCACTGAAGAAAAGTGAAAAATACATCGGAATTTTATGACCATCCCCACCTTAATCATAAATGAAACTATTTTCTCAAACTGGAACCCAACATATTTTCACCAGATGAAATTGAACTCGTGCTTCACTTACAGTTTCAGAAGAAATATTCAAATTGAACAGAATTATTAACGAAATTGTGGCCTACATTGGCATGCAGACGATAAAAAAGACATCTTAAATCATGATGCAATAAACAGGAACGAGCTCCAGTTCACGAGGAATATTTTTTAGCGAAATCACAACGCTGAGTTATTAGCATAATAAGGTAAATAAAAAATATGGATCGGCAATAATGATTGAGTTCATGAAACAATTTCCCCGATTTGAGTATTTCTTCAGCACTTCATCACTGTGACGGGAATCGAGATACTTTTAGGAGACAATAAGAATGAATTATCGTGAGGATACCAGAACTTCTACGAGAGGAAGAGCCAACTTGTCTCGTAACTCTGTGAAATAGCGCTCTTTTATAGCCTCATTGAGAGCAAAACAAAATCAGGAACAGAGTAAAGAAGTGAAGTCTATTGGAAGGAGCTGCGAAGATCTCTTGAAGACAATATTGCTGGCCAAACTTGTGGCGTAAAGAACAAAGTGCGGACTGAACACGAGGGCCCTCCACCGGTGGCCAAGTGAGAGGCTCGGCCGCCCTCCACACACCGCCCACAAAGACCAGCATCTATGGGCCGAACAATATGCCCGGGCAGCGACCGATGCTGACCTCATCAATTTCATCAATAGCTTGCTCAAATTTAGAACGTTTACAATTAATATTTCTCGTAAAACTTTGAACGTTTGTTTTTATCTCTACTTCTTTTTACGAGAGGGAACGCATTAGATTATTTATTATTCTAGGGTGAGTTAACTGAGCCATCTTGGAATTCGAGTCAATTCCCAATATGGTCGAGCTTAGCCTGCGTCCGTTTACAACACGAAAATTCAGCATTGTTCTTACGAGAAACTGTAGGCCAACTCAGAGACATAATTCAGATGCTCCTCCATTAAGATCAGGGCCGGTATGAATTGAGACAATAACACGTTTTGTCCACATAACTCGTGAGGACACAGTCCTGATGTGGAGGACACGGGTGGTCAGGACGTGGAGGACACGGGTGGTCAGGACGTGGAGGAAGGCGTGACCACCTCCCAGCCCCGACGCAGAGAGGCAGAGGCGCAGCTTGCGGACAGGGCAGCCCGAGGTGTCGAGGCCGTCAGAGGCCGATAAGCTCAAATTCAACATTTTTCCTTGAAAACACTTCAAACTATCAGAGCTAACTCTTCTCATAAACACTACGATAACGAATTGAACCTACCGTCTTCTTGTCCATAGTTAACAAAGCAAAGAGGAAATTTAGTGAAACTCCAGAAGCACAAAATAATTCGAACACGCATGAAGTTCCTGTAACATGATGAGAGTTGAGGTTAGTTTTCCGTAAAATTCAATCTATGTCCATTTTTAATAGTTCTATAAATGCAATTAGGTGATTTCCAAAATGGTTCGCCCTACTCGAAAGTGAAAGCTTTCTACCGACGGAACAAAAATTACTTTCAAGTCATCAATGAATTCCAAAAAATTTTCCATTCCAATAAAAGAGGAAAAAAACAATAAAATATGGCACTTTGAACATCTACTCAACAGTTCATCTCAACATAATTTTTGGTGTAAGATGATTTGATATTGTTCGGATGAAACGTTCGAGCAAATCTAGGAACATTAAGTCTTATAATCAGAGATGATTATATTGATGTAATCGTACCTGCATAAAAAGATTCAATTTGTAACTATTCAACTTCAGATGTGAATGAAAACTATTCTATGTGACAATGCATGTAATGGCAGTGCTCACACATTCTTGGGCGCGATACGGCAGGTTACGACGTCGTGCTTTGATTCGCTGTTAATACCTGCAGAGCCCTTGGATTCGTTTAACGTAGTTCGGGTCACTCTAAGACGCCACTTTTATAAGAATATCGCGTTTAATTTTGTACTGCCAGGATAAGCACGCCGCACCATGTACTGCACCCGGCACCACCTGGCCACAGGAGGCCCGTACTGCTGAAAGCAGCAGCGCTTCAGTGACTGTCTCGCACCGGAAGAGCAGAGTTATTTAGCATGGACTTTATAGGAACCGGGAACGCCAAGGTGTGTTCCCAATATAGGATCCCCACCGCATAGAAGCAGCAAGTGGAGAACAAAGAGGAAGAAAGCATAAAGAATGAATAATCGCGAAGAAAGTATGAAAATGAAAAGTAAAATGACACGAAAGCAGAAGTCCCGAAGACCTAGCTAAAGTCGAGGTAACCTAAGAGTGTACCTCTGGGGACGGCAGTTCCAGTAGCTTAGAATAGACAAACTTAACTTACCTAACCCTGTCGCTTATGGCTTATCATATGCCGCCGGAGGGGCTATGGGCGGCAAGCAGCCCCATCACTTGCGCTACGGAGAGTTTGCAGGTATTTTCTAACTTGTGTTGCTAAATTTGCCACACAGTCGTAGCTGTGAAAATCCTGCTGATTAATACAATAGAAAATCGTCAGAAAAAATACTTCTTCGATTTTCATCATTGTGGCGACTTGACTTTCGAGCTGTATATTTACAGTATGGTTTTCAATTACACTAATTTCTTCGGTTTCAGTTAAATTGTCGATGACGCCTGTACTGTGTTCTGAATTAAATATGAAGCTTATATACTGATTAGCCCACATTTGAGAAAATCACTTCAAAGAATAAAATCTCATAACTGATTACACTGAACGTCGTGTTGCCATCATGTTTTGGTCGTTTGGCAGAAGCACAACTTACTATGAAAGTCGGCTCATAAGAGCTTAAAATTAAAAAGCAGATGTAAAGCTCGTATCGTTACTGTATGCTAACGCAACACCCACTGACCTCCGAAGCCGCTCTCAAAAGCGTCCGACGGCGAGAGGGACAGACAGACTGAATGGAGGGCCGGCAGAGGAGACGGCGCTGAGCGGTGTCGTGAGTTATGCGGCTCATGCCTCTCACACTCGACCCGTCCTACAAATTGAAACGCCTTCGCCAACTAAGAAGCCTTCATGCGGGAACCATCGCACTAAATTACGGCCGGAGCAGCTCATTCCTCAGCAGGAGACGCGGTTGCCTCATTCTAATGGTGAAAAAAGAACAAGAGAAACAGCCCAACAAAACTTGCTCAAGATGCGAGATAATGAAAGTATTTCATTAGACCATAAACGATAACAGGAAAAAGGGAAATTCAGCACCTACATGTAAGAGAACGCTCTATAGAAGTGTTCTAATTAGCAGCTTCATTGCTTCCCAAATTAAGTGGAAGCAAGCAAGAAGCAGGGCAGTTTCATCCCGACAAGGGGGTGCTATCAGGCTCAAGTTATTAGGAGCTACTCGTTAGCAGCGACGCATCACTGAGAGAAAGGATGCGGCTTTTTGTAGCATTTTTGTGGTCCGGGGGCCCTTGCGAGGAATAAATTGCGGGGGTTAGGGGACCACAGAGCTCCCCTCTGCTGCTAGAGACGCCTCAGCTCTTGTCATTTGCCGATAGTTGGGCGTTGTTGGGGCTTCATGAAAGACCTTCCATAATGAAGATCTCCGGCACGACCACGCTCAAAGTTAGACGCTTCGGCGCTTGCTAAGAAAATATTTCCGACTTTTAGTAATGATACCTGACGTCGATACTAGCTGGAAATTTAGGTGATCATCATGAAAAATTGATTGAGTTTTATATAGAATTTCTAAGACATAATTGAACTTTGATGGTAACAAAGACATAATTGAACTTTGATAGTAACAGGTATGTGGAGAATTTAGGTATACCCGTTATATGAGCTGTAGTGTTACGTGATGAGGATGGCACTGCTCAAAAAGGAGTTTTAAGCAGTTGTGATCCAACAAATTTAATCAAAGTGAAGATTATCAGAACATACTTCAGCAGATAATTGTAATAGAAAACATACATTTAAGTAGCAGAAATGCAGCGAGTTACCTATTTACATTGATAACGAAAAAAATAAATATAATAAAAAATTGTACTAACATGAGTGCCATTTGGAGAAATTTTATGCATATCAATCTGTGTCATGAACATTCAATAAGAGAACAAGAATTATCTCTGTCTTTTCCTACAATAAGCATAAATAGTTCAGTGCAAAATTAAGTTCAATATATTATTTAAAATTGAAAGAATTAAATGTTCGCCGTACATTAACTAACGCAAAAAGGGATGACTAAGAAACAATACATCTTCGGCGGGGAGCTCCACGGCGCCACGGTCACAGCTGGGAAATCAGGGTTCGACTCCCTACTGGGGAAGTAACTGAGTTCCCCTTAGAAAAGGAAGCTTAAAACTCATATGACTCACGCATCAATAGTTATGAGGTATCGAAAACCCAACGATCTCTTGTATCTCAACTGTGTTGGAAATAATGAAATTTCTTTCCTTCTTTCTCTCAGTCTCACAAGTCAAGAAATATGCGAAATATATCTCGGTTCGCTTCAGCGCCACTGACTACTTCCCAAAGCCCGAGACCGGCCTACCGTTACTTCCTCACCGCCTGCATTTAGGACCATCCCACCGAACACGGTCAAGCGGAAACTCTCAGTTGAATATTTAGTAATTGAAAATTTGAGTATATTCATGTTGCTATTTTTAAAAACGTACATTCTTTACGAAGCTCTTGCGCAAGTGCGAATGCGTACAAGGGAACTCACAAGGGAGTCCTTTGTTCGCTCTGCTGCAGGGACAATCAGTAAACGTTCATATTTATGCACAAATTATGTACTCTTCATGTACTTCAACGACTTGTTCGTATAAAACATGAATCATCAGCCGAAGGTGGCAGTATTGTGAATAATTATAAAGGCATCATTAACAAAACAATTCATTAGAACAGTTGACAGTATTTGGATTTGTTCGCACTCATTGTTTCAAACAAACTAGGTATGTTGACGAAGCATGGTGACACCGCCATGGTATGAGGTGATAGGGCATGTAACCTAATTCTTAACTGGCAGCTAAGCACAACTATAAAAAAAATGAATTAAAATTACTGGCCAAAGCAAGGCTCAGCCATGCCAGAAACCTAACTAGATAATTTCAAAACAAGGTGTCAAACTTTATCTCTATCATAACAATAAATCGATCCCTTGGAAATCCATTGCACATGAACGTAAGTAGATTTCGAACTCAAAAGACACGAGTCGAAGATTGTGCCCTACTTATCATTCAGAATTTAACTTACAAACTTGAAACCGAGCTAGTTGGTAAATGATCACACCAAAATCTCAAAGCGTAATTTCAAACTAGAGTAAAGCCTCTCTGCTGACAATCATACAATGGAAGTGATCGTCTCCCTCCAGTACATCGCGGATGCGTCAACGCCATTAAATACCAGATAATTTGGGCCCCAAAAAGGCTCATGATTACATCGAGGTTAGAATGTCGTCTTATCAACTGTAACTTATCGACAATTAAGTGGATTTTATAACTCAATTCCAAGTCATGAAGTAAGACATAGAAATAAACTTGACACGAGCGCGAGTCAAGTTTTGGCGAGTTTAGCGGGTTTTGCAGCGTTTTGGCGATAAGTTTTTGGTCTGATTGCGGTTCCAAAAATGGCAAATCTCTGCCGTCTAATTCTGAAGCTAGGCAATTAATGCGCTGCCCGTGCAATATTAGGGGGGCAAAAACTCGGTTTTTGTTTAATCTATTACGAATCAAACTTATTGCATCGCTTTGTACAGGAAAGGTGAAGCGGCACATTACTGCGTCAAGCACACCAACGTCTAACGTACAGCATTTCATGACGATTATAAAAATCAATTTAGTGAAATATGAGCATTGCTAACAAATATATCACAATACCGCACTTCATAGTTTAAGTAAATTTACAAAACAAGATCTAGCGCCATCTAAATAATCTCAAACTATTAAAAAGTTCATTATGATAGTACACTAAAACTATCCTGAGCCACTTCTCATGGCGATGTTGCAGCACCACAAATGCGGCGCAGAGAACAGTTCTCGGATAAATTTCATATTCATATACTCGAGAAATGAAATTACTGCCAGCAATTCAAAACCAAATAAGGAAAAATAGCATGTCTGAATAAATTTAAATATAGAGTACCATAATTACCGCATTGGGGCTTCGTAATGAGGATGGAGTGCAACTGAGATAACTAATAAATCGTACATATTTATTTACATGCATATGACTCGGAATAATAACTCAGATTTCTCTGTAATACGAAGAAAAAAACACTTCAGAGCACTGCTAAATACGTTTTGCTCAAGTTGTTCTTCAGAAAAATGCTCTTTCTTAAAGCTGTAATTCTTTCATTAAGATAGGCAGGCCGCATTATCCTAAAGTCTGATAAAATAAAACCCAGAACACGATGACAACCAGTCGTGAGCTTTCATATTTGAGTACTCTTTAATAAAAAATAAAATTATATAATCTATGGACATTAAATTTGTAACTTGAATAATATCTCAAATATTGCTTGATGCACCACACCCAATTTAATGGAAAAAGAAGGAATGAATTATGAAAAAGAAGAGAAGGAAAAGAAGGGTTCAACATTTCAGTAGGAATGAATTTGATTGCAAGGTCAACTTGAAATGTGAGTAACATTCGAGTTTAGGCTTCGGAAGTTAACTCTTTGAAACAAAGAAAATAGGAAGTCTCACATTGTGGGCTCCATGGCGTGCTGCTAGCGTGACGCCCTCGTAACCGAGAGGACCCCGATTCAAATCTTGGCTCAGTCGTCGAGGCATTTTCACGTAAGCAGGGAGTATTTCCCTTGGACAAGGAAGTTTAAACCACACGTTCCTCACATCCCTCACCACACCATTAGTTGTAAGGCATTGAAAACCCAACGGTAAAACGTGTTGGAATTAATAAAGGTTCTTTAAAGTAAATTTGCATCAAACTCGGAGGGAACCAGGAAAGCATGCTAGGTAGAGATAAAATGCGCTCTATAAGACCTCTGTTATTTTATTTACAGCCCGTAAAAATAGCAAAGCACGCACAAATTCAAACAGTTGTCAGTTGTCATTAAACTTGTTCAACATTAAGTTCATTTCTCTCATTCCAACTACTTTAACTTGTCCTTTAAAATTTCCACTACCAAAACCTGATGAAAGCAATCGAAAAACTGAATTTTCACTTTTAAAATAGTCAACAGCGGATTTTGAATTAGGAAGGTAGTCGACAATACGTACATGCTTCCAACAAAGCGTAAATTTGAGCTACCTATGTAGAATTGAAATTAGGTTCTAGTCTATGGAATAAAAATTCGATTTAGAAATCTCACAAACACTTATGCTGCTATAACATGCAAATAGTAAAAGATTTTACTGTTATCCATACACAAAAAAATACCCAATACACCTGAGTGATATGAATGAAAAATTACATAAAAAATCCCTTCTTTTCACTTTTCTTCCTTTCAAACCTTGATGTGACTTAGAAAATTAGCGATAGAACAGACAGACATCAACATGGCACGGGCGTTATTACAGTGGCGTGACATCATTGTGTTGCAAATTACTACAGCAACCTTGGTCAAACTGGCATGAAAGCCTTCAGTTATACCAGTGTTGATGCTCAGCTGTACAAAGTAGCTCTAGGACAAAATGTATCGACTAAATAGAAATTTTAGATTCCAATTATCGATTCGTTCAACTAGTGTAGTCATTTTCAAGGAAGAAAAAAATCGATTGAGAAACACAAAAATATTTGTATTTTCCCGTTTACGATGCCAAGCAGCAATAATATATGATATATTCTAATATCATCATTAATATATAACGACATACCTCACAATCGAAAAGGACGTCCGCAGCCAGAGCGAAATGATCAAACAGATGTCCGGACAAAATACCACAAGCGCAAGACTCAAATTGAATTAACATATCCTTCTGGCACGTGTGTCATGAATATATGAGAAGCCACGACTAGCTGGAAATTTATCTTTTACTAGACATCCTTCGACCGACCCGTAGGGTCAAATAAAATTCATCAAAATCAAACTGTATCCAGAAATACATCCGGTGCAGTTAAGTCGGTATCCACAATACAGGATTAAACGAA
>VOMN01111183.1:0-14660 GCA_014899125.1 Orchestia grillus
ACATTTCCATGCCCATTTTCTCCTGCAATCCGAGGACTACTTGTCGATAGAGAATCAATTTCTAATTACAGTTTTGAAGAGCTTCTGCCTTTTTGGTATTTTTACATACATCGAGCTAGCTGAGAAAAATTGGAAAAAGCTTGAAAAATTAATTTTAAAAATCCTATGGTAACTTTCCCTCAGATTTCACGCTTTCCCTGAGCCCTGCACTACGATGTGGTCAGAAACATTCGCTCAGAAGCCGCTGTCGAGAAATGTTAGGATTGCAGCTTTTGCCCACCAAAAAAAATAAAGAAACCCAAGCCTCACAACTTTCGCCAACCACAACAGCTTTATCACAAGCAAAGAAAAAGCTTTTGAGGTGCCCTGGACTTTCTGCTTAACTTTAGGCGATAAATCCCGAGTTTGTTTAATTAAGAAAGCCATCAAAGCTGTTCCCCTAGACGTCAGTGACACGAATTTAGAATGAAACTCCGTGGAGTGAGTGACGCCATGTTCTGCGTTGAGAAGTTGCTTAAAAATCTGAGAGGAGTTTGTTGATAAATCGTCTACATTTTTTGTCAGGGGACGATTTTATGAACCTTTTTGTTCTACCGTCATTGTAGTAACCAACAGTAAACTACCGCTAGAAGTAACCATGCGGAAAATACTCTTACTCGGCTCAGGCGAGGCTTTTCACGTGACTACGGAGTACTTCCCCTGGAAGAGGAAGCTTAAACCACTCATTCCTCACATCCCCCACCACACCAGTAGTTGTAAGGCATTGAAAACCCAACGGTAAAACGTGTTGGAATTAATGAAGGTCCTTCGAAGGTTCTTTAGTTAGCATATAATTTAATTAGCTCACTCACCATAATAGCAAGCACTTAAAATATATATGTTTGAAATCGCACTGTTAAAGTTCGCGATTGGTGACGCATGAGATAATGTGTCCGTGGAAGTCGAAACTCGCGCGAATAACCTACATGAACGGACTCCCTTGGTCTCCCTCTTTGCCCTTCAGTTCCGATATAACTTGTTACAGATTATGTCGTTCAAATCGTCATTTTAAAGCATTTTCAAACAGACTAATTTCTTAAAAAATTTCAGTTACACAAAACTTCCGTCGACCGATGCCACGCGCTGCACAGCGGTGCTCGCCGTGGTCTTTGCATTTATATTTTCTTTTCATTTCTCGTACGAATGAATTATGTAATGGTACTTTAGGATGCGACATTATAATCCGCTTCGAAGAAATTGTAGGTGACTTTTTCAGGTAATATCTTAATCTGCTAGAAGAGCGATCGTGATTACCTTTGAAAGCAGTTTTTTGACCCATTTGAATAGAACTACTGGGTAAACTTTGAAGGCAATATTGTGACCCACTTGAATAGAACTCGTGGATGATGAACAACATTCGTGGATCGATGTACAACATTCCTCCCGCACGTAAAAAAAACTGATTGTGACCTTTGAATGTTTTTCTACATTTCCAACCCATAAGAAAAAACCTGCAAGTGACCTTTATCCTCTCCAGACAGACTTCTAGAGCAATGCACAATTTTGAGACGGCCTTATGAGTTTGAGATGTAAAAGTACATCCGGGTATGGTCGTGTTGTACCGAGAGAGGCCAAGCGAGGATGAATTAACTCAACTCTTATCCAAAATGCTTTATTTTTAGAAAACATTTGATGAGTTAACTCGTCAGAAGCTGAAAATTCGTATAAAGTGCAAACGATGCAACCTATGCTCACCCGATAAACGAGTTATGATTCAATGTTCATTCTACAGGCCCAAGACCCGTGGCTGTTTTTGAATTAAAATTTCTCGATGAGAATGAGCACGTCCTCATTACTGCATCTATTCCCATTCCAGCTATTTCGCCGAAGCACCAACTATGTTCCCCAATTTCACCCACCCAAAAGTTTTAATCGGTCATTGTATAAATTCATCGATGGGGCTACCAAAACTGATTGCGCTACTGACCGCTTCTGCATGCTAGACTCGAACGGCGATGCTGCTGCGAAGACGCTGTACAGCGCACACAGCCGTGGCCAAACCGATCTCAAGCCGAGGCTAAGCCGAGAACAAGCCAATAACAGGCTGAAACAAGCCGAGAGCAAGCCGAGAAAAAGCTGAAAACAAGCCGAGAACAAGCCGAGAACAAGCCGACAACAAACCGACAACAAGCCTAGACACCAAGCTGCCGTACAGCTTCAATGGCCCATCTGGCGGCAGTGCTGCTGCTGGCGCCTTTCGAGGGGCAGACGCTGCACCGCGCCTATTCATGTGCAGGTCTCCTCGGCCGCGGATGCACGAGAACACAGTTTAATAACTGGTTCGCCACCCCATCCATATTAATTCAAAAGCGCAGTGGTGATAAGTGAGCAAAATTAATCATAGAGCATTCTAGATAATTGTAGATGTTAATTGTGAATTTTTAAACTAGGACACTGAGTTTTTTCAAGATTTTATTAACAGAAAAGCTGTTCATGAACGTTGAGCTTAGGTAAAACAAGGCGAAATTTTAAATTTCTCATGCGCCGAGCTGGAAAATCTGGTAAGAAATTTCCTCTAGTGAAAATAATACTGTAGAATAGAGTTGGAATTAAATTTCTTAAAAGCCTTATGCTACTGATCCGGAAGGCAAGTGTCCAATTTTCAGACACATTGCATACTGAACTATTACCTATTTGTCCCATCCAATTTGTAAAAACAAAGGTTAAAGAAAATTGGATTTCTTTTTAGCGTAAAGCTCACTAGCCATAACAAATGAGATCCATAGACAGTGCAGAGAAGGGGCCGTTTAGTACGGACTAGGAATAACAGGAAATTATTGCACAAGGTGCGTTCCCATACAAAATCCTCGGCCCGTAGAAATAGCAAATTATCGAAAAAGCGAAAAAAAACACAATGAAGAAATAGATCGAAAGGTGTGAAAATTTAAAGAAGCAAAGTGATAAAAAGGTAAAAGTCCTGAAGGCCTGTTTATATTGCTGAGGTAACCGACTGGTGCTATCCTGGTGAGGCCAGTGCCAGGGGAAGCGAAAGAAGGAACAAGTTTCTCAACTGTTCAGTGTTCGCAGCACGCAGCTGCGAACCCTGCTGCTCCGGTGAGCTCGGACTGAAATACGAATCAGACGCGTGAGACCAGTGATAATTTTACTGGAAGCCGCTGAAATAATCCGAATTGCTTCATTATTGAGAAAGAAGACCACCTATGCCTGTTTCGTGAAGCTTTGCTGAAAACAAATATACTTCCAAAAATTCAGAAATTGTTTAAATTCTCTTTATTTACACAGTGCCTGTTTTGAATTTCTAATTAAATTTGACCTTTCATGATGTGTGTCTGACGTGGGAAATTCTTCAACGGAAGAATTTTCTTTATTGTCGTCTGTGATTTACATGTGTTATATAATTTGATTTACAATACGAACTTCACGTCCAAATGTTGATGTTAGAACTTCAACAGAAAAAACTTGAGCATCGATCACGCTGCTGGTTGGTGAAAGCGGAGTAACTTTCGATATTTCATCCTTTAAATCTGTCATTTAGTTGAGTCCTGTTTCACACACACACACACACACACACACAGCTTGTATTTCTTCAGCCTCTTCCCTACCCTGAGACTCGATATCTTCATTCGAACCTGAAAACTTTCAGGGAAGTTTTCAAAGTGTTTGGTATGGCATTATTGAATCCTGAATACAACATCGTCATTCCTATTCGTAAGTTTTGTCGGAGCCAAATGCTCAATTTAGGGGAAAATATATTTATTCTGGAATAGAATTAGTATTGTACCTTCGTCGTGAACTTCTCATTGCAGGAGCATACATTTTTTTCAGAACGCGGTGCGCATGATTTCATTCGGAAAGCTTCTTCCCCTCACGATGTGTTGTATTAGTGACATTTCTCATCTCATACCAACCCTTATCATTGCTGAGACTTAGCACTCAATAAATCCTATTGCCACCCGAATCAATCGAATGGCTGATCTATGTTTCAGACCTAGTTTAAATCGATGTGCATGAGTACTGAAGATGTGGTACTTGTGACGATTCTTGTGATGTATTTAGAAGAGCGATTACAGGCTCCGAGTGTAGCAGATGAATAGATCTTCACTAAACAGTCCACGTGCAACGTGCTTTGATGCGGCCTGATGCTCTTTGAAGTTAGAATTTTATCACTTACAAACGATAGATTGCCATCAAGCAGTTAAAATAACCTTATTTTAAACTCCCCTCCACCTTTCCAACAAGTTAAAAGCTTTAAACTGATCCAAAAAGGCACAGAAAATTCATTTGAGCCGAAGCCTTGTAACATCTTTCAAGAGCCAGTCCTCTTCATGGCAATTAAGAGCTAATAAGTTCATTTTTTGCAGTACCCAGGCTTGTGAGTCGCTTTGTCACGACCTAATGAGGCACTTGGCGAGTTGCTGTCTCTCTCTGGGGTCAACAGGGGACTCTCCGTGATGTCAACACCGAGGTGAGGGTCGCCAAATGGACCGCTCGAGAGTGCGAGAGCGTCGCTCTTCATTTTGGCGGTCGTCACGTGCGTGGTTTTTGATAAGTCTGTGCACAGAGTTTCTTGACATGAGCGGATAAGTGTGCTGATGAAGTATATGTCAATCTGTTCAACGAGTCTTTTGACATAAACAGATAAAGTGTGTTTATGAAGGGATTTTTCGGTTGGGTGATTGAGACCGTGGAAGAACTCAGATTCCTAGTCTAACTTTCACGCGAGGGCATCTTAAAACATCTATAATAACCCTAGGTACTTGCCTATAAACATCTGCATCTGTAAATATCTATGACCTCTATAAAAATCTATAAATATCTATGAAGATCTATAAACGTCTATACAGATCTATAAATGTCTATAAACATCTACAAACGTCCATAAAAATTTATAACATCTACAAATATAAACATCTATAAACATTTATAAGCTTTTATAAACATCTATAACATCTATAAACATCAATGAACATCTACAATTACATTAGGCCTTCGTAACACCACCCTCTTAAGGTAAGCATCCTCGAAGCATTTGTCAGTATGTCAAAACTGTTCTCCCCATAACGCTGTCAATCCTACTAACCTTCATAACGTTAGATTATTTTCTTAACTTATTTTGAAAAAAATTTTACTTTTCAAATATTTCATTCAGAGTCGGCATGGCATCTGTCTGGTGCGCACGTACGTGTGCATGTACATGTGTTTGTATATGTGCATGTGTATGTACGTGTGCGTGTACGTGTGTATGTGCGTGTGCACCAACGTGTGCATGTGCGTGTTGGTGCTTCAATTTCAGATGGAGCCTCCGTCTGCCAGCTTAACGGAACTCCTATGGTCCCATAATCTAACTCTGATGAAGGAAGAGTCCAAACTATTCAAGTTCAGCACGAGTAAGATGAACTTAACCACGAATCTGAAATTGTTACTTCGCTCGACGAAGTGCCCAAAGCCGCAAGCAGCACACCTAGAAATTGTTCATTATTGCTTCTCACGTAGTGAAGCATAAAAGTAAATCCATACGTTCGAACTTCAAAATTTTGGGCGGTCTTTTAATTATAGCTGTCTCTGAGAACAATTGGCTTTCGATAAGATGGAAATGAAAAGCAAAATAGGAACTTTTACATCATGCACAACTGTACTTTGCTCAAGAATAGGCTTTTGAAAAATGAATTTAATACACCCATGGCAGACTCTACTACCGAAATGGCTAGCTAATTTCTCCAGGTACACTGAATAGTATTTAAAGGACACGCAAAAATTTTGTGAAAGCAGGTAGAATTTTCGTGAAAAAATCGAACAGTTTCAAAACTCCAGCAGTGCTTTCTTCAAGGTCGCCCATCGATGGAAAAACGAATTATACAATGAATTTTCGCATTTTAAAGTCCGCATGAGGCAGAGTTTTTACACGTCCAGGAACCTATCACAGAAGTTTAGAGACCACGTGGTGTCATCTCCAGCTGGATCAAAAATCCGTTCAGTTTAGAAGCAGATGTCATAATGCAATAGTTTCTGCTCCCCAAAAGTTCATGAGTTAGACGCTGTTTGCTTTCCACCTGCCAGCTCCAGCTACAAAGTTAATATGTACCATGGCTTTAAAATTGCGACTCAACTTTGAAGGAGCGGCGCATATGCGCTTCCTGGACTGAATGACAACAACTCTTAATATTTTTACGAGCTTTAATGGGGCAGGAAGGCCTCGATATTGCGTCGATGTGCCCCAGGAGACGCTTTGAAATGTCAGATAAATCAACCCTAGGAAATTACGTGCGCTCGTCCGTGACTTCACTTCGAATTTAGGAACTAGATACTTCTTCAAATTTCATTTTCATAGTTGAAATTGTAACTTGGAAGTCAATGTCGACATTATTCATGGTTTGAGTATTGAGGAACCATTTCAAATTAATATATAAAAAAAGCAATGAATTCATGTTGCTTCAATTAACGCTATTCAAATTTCATGCAAACGATCATCTTTGAGTCGTTTGAATGAAAACGTTGAAAATTAAGGTAGAAGGTTTTTCGAAGCTTATTACTAACACAGGAAAAATTTTCATACTGGAATTACAATGGATTAATCTGACGTACATTAAAATTTCCGCCCGTCATTCCTTGAGCATTTACAATTCGAAAGGTTTCTGCTTCATTAACTCAACCTTGTACTGCTTTAAAACAAACCTCCTTGTACAAAAAGTTATTCACCTATTATTTTTGAGCTCCACTTATCTTCTAACTGCATCAATCAGTCTTCAAAACTGTGGCAGAAGTTTAGGTTTTATGCAAATGATAAGCAGGCATCAGTCATCGTTCAGAGCTGTCAAGGTATAAACTTGTTACTGAGTTGCTCTACAACTATGACACGAAAGCGAGATATTGCGGATTGGTAAAAAAGGGCAATTGAGTTTGGTCGGACTAAGGGACACCCAGAGAAGGAAGAATCACAATTCGATGGTGTTTCCAGCCATGTTGTTATGCGGGTTTATCTACAATAGAAACAATTCGGTACGTACGGCAATTCCAGGCAAACTGGTAGTCGGAAGAAAAGTCTAAGCGTTAGGGACCGCCTCCGTATGTCCCGCATTGTTGACTGAAACCTCTTTGCATCAAGGATTGAACTACTGCGAAGCGTCAGTGATGGCTCTTCTCATATTGTTCCAGAACGAACTCTACGTAGAGACCTCCATACAATGGATATATGGATCATAGTGGCTCGTAAACGGTTGACTTCTCCCCATAAAACCATGCGTTTAAATTGAGTCAAAGCACACGCACATTGAACTGTAGAGGAGTAGAGAAGTGTCATGTGGTCAGAAGAATCACAGTTCAGTTTCTTGCAATGATGTCCGCCGTCATGCTCATCGGCGGACTGAGGTCCGCCGATGATGGTCCGCCGACCTCATTAAGCCTTCAATGAAGCCTAGCAGTGAGCTAGGGGTGATGCAAGAAAGAGAAGGGTCTGTTATACATATTCTCGGGTTGTTTCAGCAACACACAAGATGTTCTTTTAGTAGAAAAATCCATCGAACTGAATCAGCATGGCTGCATAGAGCTGCTAAATAACCAAGTTTTGCCTTTTGCACAATATCTGAATAAAGAAAGGTATGCGGTTTTGCCTATCATTCAAGGAAGATACATAAATCCCGGGTTCATTGGGCTAGAACTGACAATAATTGGCATGGCAGTCATTCTAGTTGTGTCAAGCATTTAGATTGGCCCGCTAAGCCCCCAGACATAAATCCAATAGAAAATTATTGGGACTATCTTGAACGACAAGTTAGAAGTTAAGAAGATCGTCCATGTACTGTAGCCTCATTACAAAATCAGTTGATGCATGAGTGGTTTAAAATCGTCCTGGCGTACATTAAGCCACTTTTATTCTTAATTCCGAGCAGAATTATCCCCATTATTCGTACTCGCGCAGGTCCAACAGCGTAGTAGTCACAGATGACTAAAATTTAGTCCGGTCAAAATTTGGTGTAAAACCCTCTAACTGTCATGGAACTCAGCTCTCAATGTTCACTTTAATGTGTGGACCTCGCGTTTCATTTTTAAGCCCCTGTGTTTTGTTTGTATAAAATGATGATAAATCCTCAAGATTTGAGGTGAACATGAAGTCGAAAATTTCATTCGGAAACATCACCTCGTGACAAACAATTTTTCACGCTATTTAGTTTAGAATACTGTATTCCCATCCATAATTATATATTCAGTTTGAAGATATCATTTATTGGACGACATAACAGTTTTGTAAAAACCCTACTTTGGTTACGAGGACAAATGGGTCATGTTGACCCATGCTTCTAGTGATAAAATCTAGCGTGACCAACAGAATAAGCCAGGAACCGTCCATGGTTATCGGCAGCCGAGTTGTAAATTGCGCAAATTTACGGCCAGTAAATTGCACTCCCAAAGAGAGATGAGTGTTCTTTTTTATGCAGGATCCACTCTAGTGAAATCAGGGATAGAGAGCTAGAAAGTTGATGATGGTCCAATGGAAAGCGATGGCACTGGAACATATTTTCACTAGAAATGGAGAACGTTTCGCCGCCCGCTAAAGAAATGGAAAGCGGTGGACCAAATTTTTGTATCCAAAATGATGAAATGATAAAGGTGGCAGAATAAGTCAACAGATGAATCCGTTATCAGTTATGTCTGAGCTTTACAGCAATGAATTCAAGTATCCTGTTAGCCGTGTTCATGACAGTGCTGTAGTTGCAGCGCAGGTCGGGTATCGAGGCGACGATATTACGAGCGGTCCTTGAAGGGCCATCCCAACTTCGTTCCAAAAAATTCGCTTTGGATATAAAAAACTTGTCGAATATGTACGGTTGTCGTATTGTTGTGTATTGATAACTTTTGTTGTACCGAAATATGGCGTATTTTTAAATCATTTCGTAGTCAGTAGCAGAAAAAAATCCCTTATTTTATCTCATTCATTGACAAATTGATAATCTATGTACATTTGCTCTTTATTAATTCCTAAGTGGAACCTAAATCGAAACTTATAACTAAGTTGTCTGCTTCGCGAAAAAATTATGCATTATTTTGTTCTGCATTATTTAGGGGCAGGCGATGAGAGCTTCACGGAATGAATAATTTCATGAGCCGCTCAGGAAGATTTTTAAAAATAAAGGAACACATAATCGTCTAAAATAATCCAATGACTGGACGGAATAAATTAAGAAACAAAACCTATTAAATACGATGAATTACGTGATTATACACGAAAATTCACTACAAAATTTCTTATGGAACGAAAAGTTTCCAAAAGTGACTCTCGTCACGTGCGTTGAATTTCTGTAGCCAATAAAAAGGAGCAATTTTAGAAGCTGTTCCTAAACCGAAGCACTACGATATTTGTTACGCTTATCAACTTCTCCTAAATAACAATAATATTTTATGTTTATAAATATTCTTAAACAACCGCAATATGTTCATGTTTGCAAAAAGTACAAAAACGATATTTCCATGTTTTACAAGTGTTCTTAAATTAAGTAAAACAGCAGCGATATTTCTTGTGACTTTTTACTGGTATTCGCGAGAAAATTCTTATTAAATACAAGCAGCGCACGAGTAGCTTTGACCGTGTGCTACGATGCCTCCTGATAGGAAGTCATGTAAAAGCTCTTTTTGAGTCGTATCCACATCATGAACATCGAGTGTTGCTTCAAATGTATTTTTAGTATGGTTGTTTATTATCACTGGCGTAATTTGTAAAATGTTCATGTTGTTCATTATTGGTACCAATGCTATATTTGATTAACATCTTTAACCCTGGACTGTATGGTATCCCTAAATCTGTTAAATAAAAGAGAGACTTTTGGACTTAAATCCGTAGGGAAAAATAGGAAAATAAACTGTGGGGTATGAGATACCCGAGGTCATTATACTAAGGTTAAGATTCATGTTTCCAATGTTACAAATGCTACTTTCTTGTTCCTGTAATTACATAAAGATTTAAATTTGCTAGTGACCTTTTTCCTGCCATTTTCGAGCGGAGGAAATATTCCTTCAATAAAGACTACACGGTGTAACAAAGGTTTTCTACAGTTTAAATATAAGCAGCTCGATGGCCGAGAGAAAATTCGGGATTTTCCAGAAAAAAGACTGAGATTTTTTGTATTGCACGTACGATGAAAATCTCCGAAACTTGATCGCCAAAATGCACCAGTAAATTTTTTAAAGCGCTGTTTGCCCTTTTAAATATGATTACGTAATTTTTCTGAAGATGTGTTTGAACTTTTAGGTACTAAATTTTTTTTTTTTTTGGCTCTTTCGATTAGTTTTATTTTGACTCATAACGCTACTGAATGCATAAAAAAAAGCACTCAGATCGATGACATCGTTCCGTCCATGAGCAATAAAAAGCGCCTGGTATTTTAACCCGATACCGGCAGTCCTTGAAAAACGCTCGTCTGTCATATTAATTAACGAAAAGCAGCTTTTCTTGGAGCTCAAGTCAATTCTCTATCGGTAATTTGCTCATAAAAAAATGGTTTTGGAATGAAAGGGGAAAATTCTCGAAACTTCAGCTCACCTCGGCTCTCGTCCCGAAAGCTTTCCTAGTCTTTTGAAATTTCTCCATCGGCAGTCATTTGTCCAGGAAACCACCTATTATAACTTCACGTATCTTACTTATCGAAAAAAAATGATCACTGTGTTTCGTGGTAGTAGTTGTGGCACAGATTAATTGAAATGCATCATTGACCCGTATTATGAGGCATTGAGTGTGATAGGACCATTAGGGTGGACTCTAGAGAACGGAGAATCGGTGCTAAAGGTGTGTTCTTGCACAGGAATTGCTGCGTATTGAAGCCAATTTAAGAATGAAGATCAATAAAATAGAAAACAGGATAGAAACGGAGTGTGAAAGATGAAAGAAGCAAAGTGGACGCGAGATCAATTTCGAAGGCCTGTCTTAACTTATGAAACAACCTCAGCGTTTGAAGCTAGGTAAAAACTTAAGAAAACATCACGAGTAAATTTGTTCTACCACAAAAGTGGCATATTTCAGTGTTTTTCTCTAGCTTTGAAGTCCTTCGCTGCGTCTGAGTAGGTCCAGTCCAAAACTGCAAAAGTTTGCTGATCAGAATGCTCTGATTTATAGCGTCCCAACGTGGAATAAAAAGAAATAAAATAGAGAATGCCAATAGAAGAGCGTCGACTGTTGCATTCTTGAACTTTTACTCCAAGTCCTTTGTTGTCAGGCGGTGAAGCTGCATAACATGTGACCCGGGCTTGAGCGCGGGCTTAAATATTTAAAGATGCGTTTGCCGATTAGTTGATAAGCTTACGTAAAGACATGTTTACGGATTTGTTAACAAATTTACGTGAAGATAAGTTTACGGATTTGTTAACAAATTTACGTAAAGATACGTTTACTGATTTGTTAACAAATTTACGTGAAGGTACGTTTACGGATTAAAGATACGTTTACGGATTTGTTAACAAATTTACGTGAAGATACGTTTACGAATTTGTTAACAAATTTATATAAAGATACGGTTACAAATTGGCTAATTCACCAGCTCGTGCTTGGGGACGCAGCCGCTGTGTGCGACCAGCACCGGTAAGTGATTTCTATTTTGAGATTTTGAGAGGAGTTCTGGTTCTGATAAGAAACACATCAACGACCCTTTGATCGGTTGCAAAAAATTTCAATACTGAAATCAAAAGTACAGCAAAATTTGCCATTCTGACGGTTTTGACTCTGAGATTTGATTTCACCCGTAAAATTTTATTTATTAGATTGATGCGATTTGAATATATTTTGAATGTTCTCTCTCTAAAGCACTACACGATTTCTCAATTGACAGGTGATTTTGTTCTTCATCCAGGCCATATATAACCTTTTGAACTCAATCTCAAGGGAAAAATTTCAATTGTGATTCCCATCTTTAAAGAAAATATCATTATAAACATGGTTCAAATCTCATGCGGGAATCATTATAACCGTGGTATTAGTTTTACCACTAAGTATTCCTCATTTCTACAGCACAAATCTTACGAGAAAATATTCATTACTACTTTGTACACTACCAGCCCCATTAAAAAAATATTCATAATCGCTGCGAAATTCCTCAAAATTGGTGCGCTTAATGTTTTGTTGTAGATAAAAATTAGCAGCTTTGTGCAATGGAGCTTCCTAGCTTACTTGTATGCACTGGCAATTCTGGTTGTACTGACAACGCCAAAACCGTTTGTCAGTATTGAAAAAATAACCCATTCTGAACAGTTTTGAGTTCATAAACTTGAATCGATAACCAAAGCACTAGCAATTTTAGTTGAAGCCTTCAGTGTACCTGATGAACGTACTGGAGTGGTGTGCTGAGTCTAATATTGTCAGGTCCGAGATGATCAAATTAGACTGTCCTCAATTTTCAGCCCTCAATGCACACACGATTGTGAAATATTATCAATTACAGTCTAGGTATATGCATTCAAATAATTACTCCTGAACACAAGTTTAAAAATCTATCATCCATTCACACATAGTTCGGCACGTTATTAGATGTCATTTTAAACAGGCTGTTTGCAATCAATTTTAATAACGCACAGTTCATAGTTTGTTCTTTCCGGCGAAAATAACATGAATGATTGGTAACATTGACATAAAACCTATGTTTTAAAACCTCATAAAAGATAAGTGCATTTTTAGGTACGTGTTAGACAGTTGAAACATTTCTACGCTGCTAGAACAACGCTGCTTTAAAATTACTCGTTATTTTGAAACCTTTCTTTCACGTCATTCATTTTTTTCCGATTCCTCTCAATACCTTCTAATTGCAAGACTCTTGCCATATAAGTCCAATTCTGAAACCGCTTTCGAAGTCTTTCCACTCCTTTTGTTCTTCGATCATTTCATTTCCTCCATGGCTGTCGAAAATTTGTACACGATGGGAAACCCTATTTTCAAAGCCCCATCTGCAGCCTGAAATTTTCACCATCCTGCACCAGAAATTGCAGTGATAAACCCACTATTGCCGTTCGTAGCAGGTACTGCAATGTAGCAAATCTATCCAGAAGGGGAATTTTCCTTTTAACGCCATTAACTTCAAATTCTTGTCTGAGCTTTCGTGTTCCCCGACGGACGGCCACGATCTTTTTTGAGTCCTGGAATCGGTAGAAATTTTGGGCGATGATTTGACGTATCTGGGCCCACGAGGAGGAGTAATCTCGCCTGTTTCTCGCCCCGTTGGCTGAGGAGAGGAAACGTCTTTTAGGGGCTTGTTGCGAGCAGGAAACATTCCTTGCTTGAAAGTTTGGAATTTAGAAATTAGTAGAAAATGGGTGTCCAAATAATAGCGCCTGAAATTTTAATCGCGTTGCCTGAATTTTATTGAGAAGTATCGGAAAAAAGTTGTTTGACTTTATTTCAATTTGGAGTGGCTGTAGAACAGCTTTTGAAATGCATCATAGGTATAAAAGACCATTTGTCCATTTGTACTCATACTCATATATTAAACTTTTGCCAACCTTTAACAACGATAATTTTTTCCTATCGTCCATTAAGCCTTCCGTACTTGCCCGATTTCTTCTAATCAACTTGAGATCAATGCAACGCTGGTACCCAACAGATACTCAAGTCATTGAGCAGTTTATATAACTAACTTGTACTTTGACTCATCTATCCATATATAAAAAATCGATTGCGAACTTTACATTTCAAAGGAATTTATTATTTTTATTTACAATTTGCATGCTCGACTCAACCAGTCAAACCCCACGCCTGCAGGTGCACATCATGGCGACTATTTTCATACCAATAACGCCAAAAATTAGACAACATTTAAAAAATGGTGCCGACTATTTTCATATCAATAACGCCAAAAATTAGAAAACATTTCAAAAATGGTGTTTAGACCAATCACGAGGCATAAGAATGTCAGATTAAATAAAACCTTCTAGTACACATTTGGGAGTGTCAACCTCAACTCGTTAGTTCAGTGCTACAGCGTTTAAGGATGTGTGTGGCTATTTATTCCAGTGTGGTAAAAATACTTCGAATAAATTCTCCGTAATATAGTGTCATTTCATTGCAATGGATTGGTGAAGTTGTTCAGAGTTAACGGGTTATTCACTTGTATTCCTAAAGTCATATTGAAGTGGAGAAGATAGAGTGACAAGTTCAGTTTATTTACATGATACTTGGTACAGAAACTTCAAAATTTCCGTTGTTTTTGTATAATTTTCTAGTTACTCTCGCTCACATGCAAAATTTAATAATAGAGCAAGTGAAAATTTTGTAAGAAATACGGTAGACCTATGCTAATGTAGTATGATATGTATGATACACTCGGAATGAGAAAAGTGAAATTACATCTTTCTGAACGAAAATGTACATAATATTTCATCTAGTTTTCTGTACCAAACTAAATGCAGCCTTATAATAAATTAATTTGGAAGTTAAGGGGTTAAAGTTACTGTTTTTCATAGAATTGGAAACACAAGAAGGCGCATCTCTCGGAGAAGCAGTTCATCAAAGGACCACGTTTCAGATGCGTCCTGGGATACCGAAAGGCTGGTAATTACTTAATGATACTGCTGGGCAACGCTACCCAAGAGGACTGTCCGATAGGAGAATGTGTTTTTTTTCTACAGACGGTACCATTTCAGATTTGGCATACCTGTGCGACTCGTTGAAGGACATATGTTTTGGTCCTGTT
>VOMN01111184.1:0-14463 GCA_014899125.1 Orchestia grillus
CGACTTAACTGCATAGGATACATTTCTGGATACGGTTTGCCTATAAGAGTCGAGTTTTCTGTTGTCTCGACTATTTATTGACAATTCATGATTAAAATTTTATTTCACCCAACAGGTCACGGGTTGTCTAATATATAGACAAATCCCGCAGAAACGCTCGCCATGTTTAGATCAGCGTGAAATATTCAATTGAGTGCTCGTTAATTTGTAAAACTGATGTTTTGAGTTAGCAACTGTGAACTTGGATGCTTAGATAGTGATAGTTCAGTGTGGCGCAAAAGTTAATTCACCATTTTGAATATTTATTACGCCACAACTCGGCAGCTATAAAAATGTGTGCAATATGAAATGAAAGAGAAAATCTTGAAGTTTCATCCTGTATCAATGATACGGGTTAGAAGCATATTTTGTAATCGAAATTTACACAATTATCATATCCAAAACATGCCGAAATACAACACAGACCAGCGAGTAAAGATAGCGGAAAGTTATTTCTCTCACAATGGATCGTTAGTTGGAGAACAGAGCGACTGCGTAAGAATATTTATTCATTGCCACAGCTAGAAGATTTGAACATGCAAAATTTGTGGTTCCAGCAAGATAGGGGACACCACACACAGCAGGAGAAACGGTGACAACACTAAGAGCTGCCTCTCCTGGTCGTTTAATTTTAAGTTTTGGTGACATTCTGTGGACACCGCGGTCTCCTGATTTAATCCCTGCAAATTTTCTCCTATGGCGATACCTTAACTTACACGAAAGGTTCACATCCTTATGTCTATTTCTTTGCAAGAGTTGAAAAACAACATCATCAAAGAAATCAGCAGAATAATTCTTTATATTTTGGAAAAATCATGCCAAATACTCTACGTAGAATTTGCTGGTGTTTAAATAATAATGAAACATATTTAAAAGATTCCACACTTTCCAGTATATGCGGCTCAGCCAGGAGCAATCGTGAAAAATGTATGCATTTTACATCAGAAAGTACCGTTTGCTTTTTATATTTACCCTCAGTTTGAGCCATGAAAAAAGAAACCGTCGATAGCGTTTAGAAATTTTCATCATTGAGCTAATCATGATTAGCTGAAAGTAGCAAAAAAATCTAAAAATATATATGATGATATCAAGTTCATTAGTTTTTTGTGCACAACCATTCATTTTCGTACTAGAAAAACTAGGTTGGAGAAAATTCCCGGGTCCAGGTCACGGTTCCTAATGAGCGAGACCGTGAGAGAAGACAATCCGTATCAATGATACAGGAAATCCCATCATTCCTCATGAGATTTAACTTCATTTTTAACGTAACGGGGACCCTGGTTATCTCAGAATCCGTTTGCTTCTCTCCTTTGGCGTGCTATTAACGTCTGTCCTCGTGAGCATCC
This sequence comes from Orchestia grillus, assembly GCA_014899125.1. Taxonomy (NCBI): domain Eukaryota; kingdom Metazoa; phylum Arthropoda; class Malacostraca; order Amphipoda; family Talitridae; genus Orchestia; species Orchestia grillus. Next base: position 1,386 of record VOMN01111184.1, read on the forward strand.
CGACGGAACTCAGCACTTCTCGATAGCCGGCACCACCTCCGCAGGTGAACACTGCGGGCGTCAGGGTCTTGCAAATTCGAGGCCTTGTTAATGAGGTGGTCTGATCTTCATTGTCCTTCACTCGACCAGCGAGGAAAATTTTTTTTAAAACCTGCCAATTAGTAGCTTTTTCAGAGTTTTCTTTGCTCTTACCTACGTGAATTTTTTTTTGAAAAAAAGACATCTTCCGTCGATGGCTGCGCAGCTTCTCTCGAACGATATTGAAGAAGACTCTAGTAGGATGAATTGATTACCTCAACAGAGTCTTCAGAAAATCCCTCAGCTTTTCCTGTCTAGCCCTTGGCAAACGGCGTGCTAGTTTCAAAGTAAATAAATTGTAGGTTTTTTTTTCTTAAATTTCAGCGTTGAAGGTAAAGATGTTCTCGTTCATGGCAGCAGTCTATTTGAGGATAAGTTGAGATGTTTATGGGATGCTGGAAAAATAGGCCTGTTCGCTCGACGATTGATATGGATGAGATGGAATCGCTGTTGGCCGAGCAATAAGCTCACCCAAATGATGCTCTCTCGAGACAGCGCAGGCAAGGCGTGCCTGCAGTGCGCCAGGGTCTGGTGCGCAGCAAGCCCGGCAAACCAGGTTAACTTTAGTGACCGGATCGAATTTTGGATCTCAGAACCACGTTACAAGTAGTTTATGGATATTATGAAGGTCTCAACAGAGAGAGAGCAAGTTCGAATCCCCTTGCATTAACTTAATCAATTTAAGTGCATTTGAAAATGATAACTAGGTCGACCTCTATCATTGACAATCAGAGTTGATTCAATTCATTCCATAAAGAACCATTTACTTTTATTCGTGACTCACTGTAAATAGAATTCTTTATTTTTGAGGGAGCTTTTTTACACTACGTAACATTATTATTGCTACTGACAATTAATTGCTATTCACTAACCCATTTTATAGCAAACCAATTTAATGGGCCAAGATCATTCGAATGAAGCCTTGCTTTTGTGCCATACTTGCATTTTATTTATTTCTAATATTAGAATGAAGGAAGACAAATATGAAAATTCATGGACCTGACAACAGAAGCAAAGTTCTAGCACCACTTATTTTTCAAATTCTTAATCACCAAAAATACTATACAATAGTTTCAACCCAGCAACAAGACAAACATGTAACTTTGTTACACAGAGCTACTCAAGCGCTACCCTAAACACAGGTGCGAGTGACCTCCCTCCCCAGAGCGGCGTGTACTGGACTGCACTCGTTGAGGTGCGGCATTGGACTCAGAAGACCAGCAGAGGTCACAGCACCGCCTGCATGAGAGAGAGCGCGCTCATTGGCCGTCAGCGCCTGGCCTCGCCGTCACGCAGAGTGCCACCAGTCTCACGCTTTGAGCCAAGCGCTCATTGGCCGTCAGCACCTGACCTCGCCGTCACGCAAAGTGCCGCCAGTCTCACGCTTTGAACTAAGAGGCGGTTGTGCACGCGTCATGTCGGTCAGAATGAAGTTACAAATGAGCTTGTTTTCTTGCAATTAACATTGCGTTTTTAGAATCGATTCGAATGTAAGTGCAGCAGTTTTAAATTTCAATTTTATCCTTCTGACGGAGCGCAAATATTTACTTATGTTTATTTTCATTTTTGGTAGGTTTTCGGCTCGTTAGTTTGTTGATTTATTTTCTAGAATAACATGGCCATTTTTTCTACTTGTCTGCTTCATGATAGATTCATGCTTCTAATTTGAACATAGTATGCAGAGCAATTACTTGATTATCACAAAATCGCTTAACAAATCACAATAGTACCATTAAGGATTTATATTTCTAAAGCATCTACTTCTCCTAGCGTAGCTAACACAACTGTGATATTCGTTTAGCTTCTAGTAACACGCGCTAGCGAAGCACCTAGCTTTAATATAACTTCACTATGTCACAGGAAACAAAAGTTCATTAACCAATTGTAAATCATATCATCGCTACTCGCGTGCAGCGTTTTGTAAACTGTGATCAATTTAACATCTTTGGCTGAGCCATGTACACCCACACGTCCTGGTTGTGCAGCTCGCATTTCAAACTTCAATAATTGTCGTTAAATTGCGACCGATCAAGAGTTTCTCTCGGGCATTCCCTAACTTTAGGAATGAAATTGCCACGAGAGTTTGATTGCATTGCTAAAGTATTGATCAAGTATCCAACATTAAAAGCTATTCAGAAGTAACAGCGCAATTCACATGAAGAGGTCAGGATCAGTCAAAGTCTTTCAAGATAATACTTACTGCTCACAAATATAAAAATACATTTTTCTTGTGGCCTATTCTTGGTACTAGTTTTTAGAAATTCGCGTACATTCCGCAAAGCATGTGAAGTAATTTTGCAAGTTCCGAACAGACCGGGTATTGCCGCGCCAAGTGTCGCCGCGGCGCTGCTTGGGGCGAGGAGCACTGCGATGGCGATGACCTGCGTCTTTGGATTCCTTGGATGCAGTTCGGACTCTACGGCCCGGGCCACGCTGGTGTGCCGTTTTTTGCCGTTGTGTTGTTTGCAGAGCTTGTACACTCATATAAACAAATTGAAATTCGCTATCGGTAAATTTCGGACAGATTGCCTTACTTTTAACAGCTCACAAGGATTACGCTGTTCAGCTGTGATAGGGAGAATCGTCAATCGTAATTAAGAATGAATTTCCTGATTGAGATGGTGTGGTGTCTCCTTGGTGATCAGGTGAGGTCGTAGCTATAAGATGCTGCATTTGAGCATGATAGGCACGACTGGGAATATTTCATACTCACAAAAAAAGAGAACTTGATTACAGAGAACGGGTAAATCATCGATAGCGACTTGTCTTAGTTCAAACATAATATTAAAGCTTGCTCGAAACAGTGAGATCAAAAAGAAACTATTATTACCACTCACGTATTTTTGCACTTCAGATTTCGACCCCCCTTTACATTAATAGCTGTGAACTTGTGTTACTCGTCGTACACTTATTCCAAGAAGGCTGAAAATACACATCACACCTGTGTTCCTTATGATACTCGGTTATTAATAAAAACTAATCGCTGCCAAAGCTCAAGAATGAAGCGCGTTTCTGTGCACACTCATCCCAAAACAATGTGCGAGAGTTCGGTGTAATGACTTTTCTCTTTGAACTAACGTTTGCAGTTATTTTCTATTTGAAACACGGTACGGATCCAGACTCTGGTAAAATTGTACGTCACCTGTCAATGTGAGCGCTCGCCGAGTTCATTTGTGTTCGTGTCGGGGGAGGGTGGCAGCCTCAGCGTGGTGATTACATTCTCTGAAGCGCTGCCCCACCGTAGCTGTCGGCTCTTTATGGCTTCCGGGTAGTTCTAAAAACGCTCAACGTCAGCAATATTGAGAAACCTCATTTCCTAGGGAAATTTATTGGATAGTGGGGATTAAATGTCATTTTATTTGTGCTTAGTATTTTAATTCCACCCGTGAGTAGTAGGCCAGTCTGCGGTTAGAGACTACTGTGAGGGAAACATCATTTAAATCTAATGAAAACCGCAGTGGGTAAAAAAGGGACCAATTTCATCGGATGGCTGCATTTCCTACGACTTGCTCCGCATAAAATTCGGTTTAATTTATGTACTTGACCGCATTTATAAACGAAATGAATTTTTCTATGCACCACCAAATGGTTCCTTGCAAACCAAAGTAGCTTAACACGCTTCGAAACCAACTGCGAAAGCTTCGATTTAATAGCTGAAAACAATTTTTTCTATCAAAGAAGACGCTAAAGTGAATCACTTGAGGTATAAATAAGATCTAGAGTTGCCAAGGGGCTGAATTATCAATCTCAACAACCTCTGTTTTGTTCTTATCAAAAGACAGGTACTGCAGGTACCACCTTACCTTACGTTTGATGGGCAAAAATTATGCTTGAAAAGCTTCCACCAAGCCTGGACTGAGAAAACAAACGCTACCTCAAGTTGGATGTGCAAATTTTAAGTTTAATTTGATGCCACAAAAAATTAAGCTTCAGATGGTGCCACCAAGCCGAAACTACCGTACAAACCATTCATTAAGTTTCATATGCAAAAATTAAGTTGGCATGACGCTACTAAACCGGAACTTATCATTTTCATTGAACGCTACCTCATGTTTCATACGGGAAAATTTGACTGGTGGACACACAGTCAGAGCCGAGGGGGCTAGCGCCAAATTTTGTCATTTGTACGTAGATACGCCGAGCGAAATCAGGTCTGAGAGTCCGCCACGCGCTGAGCTGGGCAGCTGCTGGGCATTCGGGTGGTGGTCCAGACCCCGACTGCGGCCAGTAGTGACTGGACTGCTGGCAGTGTTACTGGCAGTGCTGGTGGTCCAGGCCCTGACTGCGGCCAGCATTGACTGGACTGCTGGCAGTGTGGGCTGCCAGAGTACCTGCAGTGCGCACGGCTGCTTGTACATGTACCTTAGCCTTAATCCCATATATTATTTTGAGAATACTTTTTTCCAAATTGCAAAAACATGCTTAGGACTTGTCCGTTATAGTACGAGTTTGTCAGTTATTACGAGTGAGAGATAATGTTGCATTGGCCACTTCAGAAAACAGTAATTGCTGCATTCTTACTCTGTTGTCACCCGCATTTTGTGATTCATAAGAGTTTTTGAATAGACGGGGGCTGTTACCATTTGGTCACTCCAGTAAAAGTGAGGTTAAATGACTAAAAACTTGAATTTTAACCTCAAAATGCTCACAGTCGACTTATGTAGACGCCGTGGTTGAGACATTCACAAAGTTGGTGCACTGACGACGACGCCGATCGTGTCAATATAAAGCAGGTATGATTTTCAATAAGACCTGTCACTGGTGAAGAGAATCCTGTCAGCCGAATCCAGGTAAAATACTTGACTCACGTGTTTGAAAACCATTAACCATGAGGTCGAAATAAAATAGAAGTGAATTACGCCTTTTTTGAAGAATGATATTCTAACATTCAGTTCCCAACAACTTAGGGCAATCGTAAGCCCGTTTTGTTGTCATTTACACTCACAAAACGGGCTGCACCTAGAGGTCCTTAAATAATAAGATAAAGTTCTTTACGTTAGAGAAACTAAACAACGCAGCCCATAGAAAACCTTGCATCAGTGTGGTCGCAGTCAGGGTACCCGAACTCCCTCCAAAAAGTTCAAGCTCGACAATTTGATCAAAACATTAAGGCGAAGAAGACAAGTTCCAACGTCATTTGTTTTGTTCAGCGTCGAGACTCGCAGCCATGTCCATGTACGGCGCCTCGCAAGGGTCGTCCGCTTATGGACTTTTGAAATTTGATTTCAAAGCCGCGCCCCTCACTGGAAGTGTGGCCGCATCAGTTTCCTCGGCTCTTGCTGTCGACGGGAAAAACAGTGCGAGAATCTAGAGACCTTTTTTGGAGACAATCTGGCGAGAAAAATACTCGGAAATCCGGGGAGATTTGAGGTAATCGTTCCATTGTTTTCCAGAAGACAAAGTGTTTTTTTATCGAACGACAAACTTGAAGTGGAAATATAAACGCCTCGTAGCCCGTTTACAAAGCAAGTATTCCTTACAGACAAAAACAACCCTTACATTATCGCTACTGCATAGATTCGAGGGCAGTTTTTCTGACGGTTCGAAATTGGAAACGCGCGTTTGCTGCTGTTGCCTCCACTGCATGGTGTGTCAGCGCTGGCACTACTGAAGTTGCCCGTGAATGGATGGCACTGAAAGGGTTCACTTCGTGATGACTGTCTGCTGCAGACTCGACCCTCACCCGGTTCGTAACCAGCGCGCTCAGAGCAAATTTATGAACCTTTCACCGTCGCAGCCTTTTAATGGGAAACATTCAAGGGATGAAGCGCTGCAGTAATTCATACAGAAAAACGCTGCAATAATCCATCCAGGAAAGCGCTGCAGTAATTCATACAGAAAAGCGCTGCAATAATCCATCCAGAGAAGCGCTGCAATAATCCATCCAGGGAAGCGCTGCAATCATTCATCCAGTGAGGGGCTAAACCTACGACAGCTAAGCCTTTTTGCGATGTCACTGCATTTAGCTTTGCGCAAAGAACCAACTTCAGCTTCACGCGTCAAGCAATTGGAGTTCATTTAGCTGCTCACAAAAAACCGTAGCATTCTTGAGCGACTGGACGCTATGGTCCTTTTGCTTAAAGCTAGAATCACATTTGACTAAATGACGTTGCAATATGCGGACAAAAGTGGAAAGAAAGTAGAGAGGAAAAATAGAGGAAGTAGAGCGCAGTGAGACCCCTTGCGCACCTCTACAGGCGATGTTGCCGGGTGTCTCATGTACTGTTTATTATTATTTCCGCACACTTGTGGCAACCTCTGGCTTGTACAGTGGATGTTGGAAATGTGCACAGGCGCTCTCAATGTTTCGGTTCATCATCGTCACAATTATGTTGGGGATTCTAAAACAGCACCACGAGACAGGGTTTTTGCTGCTGCCAATTGAGGGTCGTGTTCGGACTCCGGTAATTTTAATGCAATCGAAACTGCCCAATATTCCTACAGAACTTTCCCGGTGTGTGACACGTGTATTACATATATACGACCTGCATTGTATTGGAGCAAGGCCCACTTTAGAATTCATTGACCTGATCTCCCACAGCGAAGTTGTTGCAAAAACTAACCTTGTTTTCAATTGGACTGTAAGAAATAAATGGAAAATAATGGGTACCACAAAGGAAGAAGCTAACAGGGAAGCTCTGCTGCGGAGTGTGATCTGCCATACGAGGTGTGGAGGCGAGTGTTGGGATCCTCTCGCGTAATTGCGATGGAGAATCCGATCTAAATCAGCTCTCGTTAAAATGAAATGTTTTCCAGGGCAGCGTTTGCTCAGCACACACACTTTTCCGGCCAACTCGAAGCGCAGCAAAGAATTTTACTACAAAAAGATCATTTGATGCCCAGTGCCGGAGTGCCAGCTGCTAGGGATGGCCAGATGGATTTTTCCGAATTTCTATCCTAGAGAAGTATGAAAAATTTTAAAATTAGTTTTTCGTGTTAAATAATGCATTGAAATTGTCATTCAATGAAAATACGAAATCGAAAAGTATGTTTTTTCTTCAAACAAAATGGAAAAATTAGTGAAATCTCGTCCCCTAACGAGCGCCGTTCTAAGCGCCTGGAATGAAATTATTGATATTCAACGCTGCAAAGTCAATGGCCCTCTGCTCCTACTGCAACTCAGCTTTTCTGACCCTGAAATGTGGGATTTGAGAGTCAATAAATTCACGATTCTTGGCTAACTTACATCTTTTCCAAATTATTTGTGTTTCGAAATTCCCACGGATTATGAAACAATTTCATAAAAGTTTAAATGGAACAGGAAACAATAATACGAGTAAATGTAAGTTAAAGTTACTTACGATTTCATGCACCTTTGTTGATAGGGGAAGGACAAATTTGAATTCTTTTTCTTTCGCGTCGTTCTTCCTGCAGCGATGACACTAACAGGAAGGCAGGCTGTCGCAGTGGAGTAGGCTGTGGTAGAGGCTTGTTTTCTGACCATGTGTGTTCTGAACTGAAGAGACAACACAATGTTTATTAAAGGAATGTTCATTTACATTTTGTCGAAGATTACGGTTGCCACCACCCTATTCGAATCACACTCAGAGCACCACTGTGTGTCACTGCTGGACGTATTGTGTCAAATCAGTGCGAGAGAAAAATGTTTTCCTTAGCAATTAGCGTCCGTTTTCTTGATCGAGTATCTCAATGTCAGATGATACTAGGAACTACACTACATAGTACCAGAAAGATTAAGGCTGAAGATTGATAAATTTTCTGTCATTTTTATGTGTTTCAAGTAATTGTTTATTGCTTATTCATTCCTATACTGGTATAAAATGTGTTAAATTGTTCATAAAAAGTGTTTCCCTTAGCAATCGGAAAGCTTTTGTTTTTTCAATGTAAATACATTATCAATGAATCCATTGCTCATGTTACGCTACTTACACTTTTAACTTTGAATACGAAATATAGCCTATATTTTTAACGGTCTTTGTAGTTCCGAATACAGACACAAAAATGGGTTCATACGTTTTTCACGTGTAAGATTCAAGGTTAAATTTTACATTAGGACCCCATCACACGAAAGTATTAGCTGTAACTTTTCTGGGGCATTTTTACCTGTTTATTATGAATAAAAACATAAAAACAGTTGCTAATGATTATATTTTGAGATAATTATAATTTTGTAGCAAGTTTTATCTACCACGATCGCTCTCTTATATTTATATGTAAAAGAACCTTTCCTAACCTAACCTAGCTTAGCCTAATCTAACCTAACTTAATCTATCCAAGCTTAATCCATCCAAACTTAACCTGGCCTAATCTAGCCCTGGTTACCTAATTAGCCTTTGTTCATTACTGTTTGATAATGCAAGAAATGCCAAGAAAAATGCCAAAGTGTTGCCACAATTTCTGTGTTGGGGTCCTAAAGTGCAAATTAACTGGACGCCATTACGAATATCAGATAACTTATTTTAAATATTGCGTGGTTCTCCTACTCCTTCATTGCTCCGGTTGTTTCACATTTTATTTCATAAATAATCATTAAACGATGTATTCGTATAAACGAAGGATAATATCGGTATTTCTACCAACTTCTTCTTATGCTCTTTAGGTAATATCGCCATCTTACGATTTGTATCTTCAACGTACGTCACAGATGTACTATTGTCATGCATTTGTAAAATTTGACTTGAAAGTGAAAATGGTTTTTGGATATCATCAAAAGTAATGGGGAAAAACTTTTCCCTGAATAGGAAACTTGTGCAAGAAGATTAACTACCAAGAAAGTTCTGACGTCTGTAAACAGTTCCATTAAACCTAAGCCGAACACCCAATTATCCTCGTAAATCGAAATGATTTTGCATTTATTGTATATCAATTTCATTGCAATGCTTTGTAAGTTGTCCATACTCGGCTTTTGTAAGCGGTAGACGGTTTGATATTTTATTTTTGTGTTCATGAAATATGCCTGTTTTTAGCTGACCTTGCTCAGGAACCCTTCAGACGATCAGTAAAAGTCGGAAGACACCCAAATATGGGCATCGAATGCTAACTTTGCTATCTATTCTCGAGTCAGGTCGGAAGTAAAGGATCGAGTCAGGGCCCATGTTTGAGTATCTGCCAACACTGTCTCCAGACATTGACTGATAGTGTGATGGGCCCTTTAGTCAGGTGCAACAATTATAAAATAAACGAATGCTACCACAATTTGTAATGATGGCTGTTGAGATACTCCAAATATTTTCTTAGCTTGCGAGCACTTATTTTATCCTCCATGGATTGGGTTTTATAAATGTTTGTTTTTTACCTCCATGTACTGTACGCTCCCAGTGAAATTATTGATGCTTCAGGCAGTTTAATCGGTAAGTAAAGGCTAGCGCTTAAGGCCACAGTGTGCGAGGTGTTGCTTTTGGACTCGACAGTTTTCATTTTTACTCTCTAAATTATTTACCTAGAGAGGGAGGCTAGTCGAGGAATGATTTGAAAACGTGTTCAAATCTTTAAATCAAGTCAGGTCACAATATTGTTGTGTTCAGTTAGGTCACGTTAGGTGACACTACGGTTACGTTAAGTGGCACTACGGTTACGTTAGGTGGCACTACGGTTACGTTAGGTGACACTACGGTTACGTTAGGTGACAATACGGTTACGTTAGGTGACAATACGTTCGCATTCAGTCAAGGGACGTTACGTAGAGCATGGTAACGCTATGGTCACATTCATTAGGTTAGGTTAATTGAGTTTGTCTATTCCATGCTATGGGGACAGGCGACCCCAGGAGACACAGTCAGGTTAGGTTGAATTTGTCCATCCCATGCTATGAGGACAGGCGACCCCAGGAGACACAGTCAGGTTAGGTTAATTGAGTTTGTCTATTCCATGCTATGAGGACAGGCGACCCCAAGAGACAGTCAGGTTACTGCAACAATAGATAGGCCTTCAGGACTTCTGTCTTTGGGCCCACTTTGCTTCTTTCAATTTTCACCCCTTCTCCTTATCGCTTATTCGTTTTCTCTTCTCCCTTCATTACTTACGGCTTCTATGCGCAAAGGATCCTGTGTGGGAACACACCTCGAGCATAGAAAAAATCCCCGTTCTCTAGAGTCCATGCTCAATGGAGTCTCCTCTTTTCTTTTGATCCCATTTCAAGTGGATAAGGAGCTCCAAACTAACTAATAACCTAATCCAATGTGCATTAACCGAGGCTACGCTAGATTAGTAGAAGTTAATTAGAGTCGAGTAAAGTTTGTAATGAAAGGGAGGATCGACCTGATCTGAGGCCCGTCAGCTGACGCTCATCAAAAGGGAAATAGAACGAAATTAAAGATATTTTAATAGTTAATTTATACACGGTTCAGATTGAGTCTGGCTTAGGTTTCAAAATGTTATGATTACGATAAAATACATGAAGAAAATGAATTCCTTTCATAAGGTCACTAAAGATGACAAAATAGTCGAGCGAATGAGTGGCACTACAGATGCCAAATTTGGTAGCTTTTTTGACAACCGTGAGTCCATTATGCACAGGAAGGCTGAACACCAGGAAGGAAATGATGAAGATAAACTTCGGTGACAGGGCTGTAATTAGTCATTTTCACGATCCTAAGTCTAATTTTACTGTTGAAGAACAACAGAGTTAACGCATCAACTTTGCGTATTAATAAGAGAAAGTTAGACTCCATCCAACCTCCGCTTTGCCCAGCAGCGGCTACAATTACTGAGCGTTTTCCAGGCTCAAAGTTGCGTCACTTTTCATCAAGGATTTTAGGATGTTGCTTGCGCACGCAACCCATTACTCAGTCGTCGCCCATTGACACTGACTGATGAATCCAGGATCAAAATGTCGAGGTTATTTTTCAGGCGTGAACCTTGTATCCGTGCTACGATTTGTCCAATTTCTGCCATTAGCGAGCGCAGCGTTGGCACCCACCGCACGATGCAGGGCGCTGCCGAGACCCAAGTACTGATGAAACGCAATTCAAGTTCAATAATTAAAGCAAAAATTTAGACCTGAAATATGTATACAGGGTGAGTCAAAAACAAGGAACTCTTTTTCGCTTGCTTTATCTAATGTCATTGTTGCCTATTTTCAAAATCAGAAAAAACACGTGTACAAATTTTAAAGCAATGTTTACAACATTATATGATTTGAAATGAGGTAATCGTGATGCTGACTGTGGTAAATTAAACAAGATTCATTGCACTTCACTTATCCGGCAGTTCTCTCTTGCTTTTTTTAAGATTGAGGTAGTTGAATAATTTTCCTTTGACAATATTTTCTTTTCATGATATTTTACGAAAAAGTTGTAACCACGAATTTAATTCGTGTCTATTGCAATTTCGGGCACCCTTCTTTGTTTATTTAAAAGAACTCGCAGCTCTCACATTCATTGAAGACATAAGATTTTCTGGGAGCCGGTCCTTCGCTGGGGCATCAAAAGAATAGTTATCAAGTTCTGGAGAATTGACAGGGTTGTTAATAATCCTGGTATTTCATTTACGTTGAATGTAACGTAGGAAGAAGAGTGATATAGATATTTACCTATTTTTTATATTGTGGCGAATTCTAGCCGTGTTATTCCGAAGTAGCCTTGAATATTATTTTAATGCTCTGAATAAGAAGTTGCATAAATACGTAAATTTTTTCTTACATTACTTCGGGTGGAAATGACATAGATTGTGTCCATGTCAAAAGTACTTTTTTGCAGGTTTGGGTTGTGCCGACGCGAGTCAAGGAAAAACCAAATCAGACGTACGTCTCTTCTGGCATGTATCCCCGTATCTATTTGCGTTTTCGTCGATAAAATCTTTCATCAATTCATAAAACGAAATGCCTCCACAATCATTTTGTGACAAAAATTTGATTAACCGACGCACTCAATTTCCAGAGGGATATCTTCGCATTCGCCAATAATTAAAAGATTATTAACATTCTCCAATATTTAGAAGATTATAATATTTAGTTTTTCTGTGATCCGAAATTTCATTCCCCTGATGAGTAGTGTTCAAATACTCGAAAGCTTGAGAAGATTAAATTTTAGCTCGGAAAAAATGATTCAAAACTCTCCTCTTCATAAATGAGCTTTGCCACTATTTGTACTTCATGCTCAGGTTATTTCAATGGAAAAATGTAAAACCACTGTATAGTCAATGAATTCTCTATCGCCATTACTTCTGCAACCGTCGTTCTTATTAGGTATTATTTCCATGACGTGTGCATAAAAATGTACGCTGTACATTGATACGTTCACTGGCACATGCGTCAAACGTGCGTCGTGTGACATGCGGCACACGTGCGTCGTGTGACATGCGGCACACGTGCGTCGTGTGACATGTGGCACACGTGCGTCGTGTGACATGCGGCACACGTGCGTCGTGTGACATGAGGCACACGTGTGTCGTGTGACACTCGGCACTTCAGCACAACTGCGCTGCTGAGCTGTGTGCAGTCGCCATCCTCTGCTCACGTCTCTGATGCACAAGCACGTCTTCGTTGGTCAAGTACTGGTGAGAAGTGCTCCCATTTCGTTGAACCACTACGATTAAAGAATTTTGATTGAAAAACATTAATTGGAACAATTATAACGACATGGAACAACGAATCAAACTTTCAAGGTGGCAGCGTATGCATGAGTAGGTTAACTTTTACCGTCTGTACTCGTCTGAGTACGGGGAGTGTGCCAGCTTTATTTGAAATGTGCCAGTTTTATTTGGAGGAGTGCCAGTTATATTTGGAGGAGTGCCAGTTAAATTTGGAGGAGTGCCAGTTATATTTGGAGGAGTGCCAGTTATATTTGGAGTGTGCCAGTTATATTTGGAGTGTGCCAGTTATATTTGGAGTGTGCCAGCTATATTTGGAGTGTGCCAGCTATATTTGGAGTGTGCCAGCTTCATTTGGAGGAGTGCCAGCTTTTTTCGGGAGTGTGTCAGCTTTTTTCGGGAGTGTGCCAGCTTTTTTCGGGAGTGTGCCAGCTTCTTTCGGAAGTGTGCCAGCTTCTTTAGGGAGTGTGCCAGCTTCTTTCGGGAGTGTGCCAGCTTCTTTCGGGAGTGT
>VOMN01111185.1:0-11545 GCA_014899125.1 Orchestia grillus
AATATTAAAGCATTTCATGCACACTTAATAAATTATTCGCAAATAACCTATTTGTAAGAAGTAGAAGAATTGGATGGTCATTGTTTATATGTAGACATGTTTGTAGCAGGCTATATTGTAGGCTAAAAACGGCGGTACCCCAGTGTGGCCCGAACGTGAAGGCCCAAACATCTCCTAGGTATCCAAGGTAACTGTATCCAGGCCGTGCGATAGTATGCATGCGAGCGACGCGTGAGAAGTTGTGCACATGCATAGGCGCCGCATTCTTGCCCAAGCCCTATGCAGAACTAATCAAGCAACGCCGACGGGAGAGAGAGAACGCGGTAATGGGACTCATCTCTCGGTAGCGAGGGGAATTCCAAAGTATACTTCGAGACGGAGCAGGCCACATTCCAAACTGTAAGCATGAGAGCGAGTCGAGACGCGGCACAACAACGTTTGGCAGCGCGGGAAAGCCGAGAAGCGCGGGAAAGCCGAGAAGCGCGGGAAAGACGAGAAGAAATGAGGGAGCTTTGGGGATAGGAGAGTCAGTGTGAGAGGGACAGAAGCAGGGATCGGAGCTATTGGACGCAGGGCATTAGGCCTTGTCGGGAACTCGGAGCTCGTAGTAGGCCCGAGAGCGAGAACTTGCTAGAAGTTAGAACTCGTTCGAACAAAGAACTTAGCTATATTTAAATTAACCTCCATTAATATAACATTTAGTTTTTCCGTCATTAAATACTGTGATAACCCACCTAAAGTAACTCACTTGTGGACAGTCAATCCTCTAAGACATTAGAGAGCTGGTTGTTCGCTGCTGGATAAAAGCCACTCTAGTGTGTTAATTTACACTACGGTTGGCCAAGTTCCTACAGAACTGAACAATTTCAAGCGTTCTAGTGAGTTAATTCACACTACTGTCGTCAAAGTTCCTTCAGAACTGGACAACAATTCCGGACGAGCAATTCCTTGAGATTTCCTGGAGAATCTTTTCGGATCTAAGAATTTTTTCTTCGCGTTGCTGACAATCCTAAGGTGAGTGGCTCTATGCTTATTCTGCAAGTCCGCAAAGTGGATGGGTGCAGATTTGTTGAGTCACGGATTTGTAGACTGGAGAAGTAAAACCCTGAGGTATATCATTCTAGTACCAGGTTGATTAGCCGTGCCTAGCCTTCAAGGTAGTTCGGTCTCCGGTTAATGCGAAGCGTTTTCGTACGACTAGGTTGTTATACAGCCAGTGAGATTTTCACTGTTCTCTTCACCACGTTTTACTGCCCGACTCATATTTCATATTTGTCCTAACTTTCATATTTGTCCTAACTAATTAATTTACGATAAATGATTAAAGGCCAGTTTCATTTCCCCCTCGGAGTATCGTTATATCTCTACGTGACCTTACTGCTTGGCTGGAACGCCACCAAAAAGTTAATGTAGAAAACCAGCTTGTACACAAAGCCGCATACGAATAAAGTCTAAATTGGAAGAATCGTATCTATAACTGACATAAAACAACGTATAATATGCACATTAGTTTTAATTGTGGCACGAAATGCAAAGGCAATAAATATGTGAGAATGCATCTCTGACATGACGATCTAAATTTGGTACACATCCCAAAATAAAAGAAAGCAGTACACGACGCCTAATTATTGTCCAAAGTATGAAGGTAGACATTCAGATGAGGTCTCCCGCCTAGGTCATTCTGACTGTTCGATCAGCGAGTTGACGAAACACAACTTGGCCGATCAGTGAATGGCTGATTGTAATTTTCGTTTTGGCGCCGACATGCGTTGGTGCGTGAGCGGGTAATGCTAACTGCAGGTGCACAACACTTTCAGCAGCCAAGTGCAGCATGTGACCCTCAGGCCATCTCAATGGCGCCTATGCAAATGAACATCTAAAATTCTGAAAGGAAAACCTGTAGCGCTGCTGATAAAGCTGCAATAAATGAATATCATTCACGGGAGCCTGTCGAGATGGATGAGGCCTGATAATCTATCCCTCCATTACAAATGAGCGCCTAGCGACACGTATCGGCCTTAAATTCGTTCTTTGACATGCTCACACCTCTTACGTAGGCCAAGTGAAAGGAGCTAATTATCAATTCAAATACCCGCAAGGTTCTGAGAGGTAATTGAAAACTTGATTGGGACCATTTATGAATTTTTAACGTTTTCGATCAAATGACAAAAAACACCGACCAGTTAATATACTTTCCGTCATACTCGAGGGGGCATCATACTATTAACTATAAATTTAAACCAATCGTTATCCACAAAATCATTTTTACTAACATTTTTCCGGTGCAGGAGCGTGTTCGCTTTTTATGAGCAAAAAACCAAGAGCTAGAGAAACCTCTCGCATCCATCGCTTGCGGACTCATAACAGAGATGATCAATTTAAGCGACTAGGAAACTTAACTGTGAAAGTTGAGAAAATGTAAACGCTCCTCAGACAGAATGACACATTGCCGTATCAAGTAAAACCATAGACCTAGGAAACGAGCGGATCAGGGAAAAGAAAACAGATAGATTAATGCCTATTTGAAGGTTGGCATTTTGTGCTCGATAAAGCTTCAAAGCCGGTTTTTAAGACACTAGCGGACACACTTCTTGGAACTCCCATTATCCACAACATACGAAACCGGTTTCAAAAACTACTGTGAAATAGCAGTAGTAATACGGACTTGCTAGTGATTACACTGGTGTGAAACACTTCTTGGAGTTTTCATGATCCATGATACAGGAAACCAGTTTCACCGACACTCGCGTGAAACACTTCTTGGGACTTTCATTATCCAGGTCAGAAAACCGGTAGAAAACCTCTCTGAATTCTCATTATCCAAGGCATAGGAAACACTCTTATGATTAACGTTATCAGGTGAGGCAGGTAAGAGACGGCAGCGATAGCAGTGGGAGGACTCCCCGTGAGAGGAGCACCTCGAGGTGTTCAGGGGAGATAAGAAGCCGAGCGAATGGCACCTTCGCACGTCTTCACGAAACAATGCTGCTACAGTAAATAAAAACGCAAGTAGTCCTTGTTTTACGTCGTATACGTTTCATGCACGATATGCTCAAAGAACATATTATTTAATATCTGTGCCAACGAGCCGTTATCATAGTGACTAGTGCGGTAGGGCAATACAGAAGCTGTAAACTACATGTGTTCATATTCAGACCGAAGGTAATATTTTAATCTCGTTCTTTAAAATTTGCCCATCTCTTGCGTACACCTTTCATCACGCAAATTTTTATAAGATTCATCAGATACGAAAATATTTACTTTCCGTGGTAATAATATTGAGGTTCCCTTCTGAAACTTTTATAAAAGCAGACTTCATGCATCGTTCTATTTGTGATCACAAGCCAAAACTGAAAAGAAAGTATCGTATACTGCACGAACTCATTATGCGAACGCTATTCGTGCTTTAACATCGGATGCAAAAGGCACTAGCCATCCTCAGCAATGGAAGAAACGGAGAGTGAAATATTATTTGGAAAACTACGAAGTACAACAGCCTCCCGCAACTAGTGATGCATATTCTATTGCAGATCCTTAGCAAGCTCACTCTGCACTGCAACCTGTCTTCAAAAGTTATTACTTAGAATCGCAATTACGATGAGTCCTAACAATCCTTTTTTTATCTTAATATTGGGTGATTGAAGCCTCAATGAAAAACTTTGATACAATCCTCTCATTTTGACTGGATGAAGTAACGAAGTAGAATGAACATGTATAAAGATCCTTGTTTACGAACAGACCTTGGTCGCGCAAGATTAAGTACGTCAATGGATTCAAATGGTGTTATAGGACAAAAAATTAAAATAAATTTGAGCTTCTTTGATTAAACAGAACACGGTCATCTTTTTTCCTTCGAGGTCGTTTTCCCTTTAACGGCGTCAGCGTCGCAGCGCGTCCGGCCCGTTTTGGCCACATCATTGTCCAAACTTTTATGTCCTTGAACTAAGCCGTTGCTGTTGACTACCTTCTCGGCAGTCGTGGTTCTCAACGCCAGCACTGAGCTGTTATCTGCCTCATAGACGACTCGTCCTAATTGGTCCAGGAACAAAAACTCAGCCCTTTCAGTCTGGAGCATAGAAGTAGTTTGGAAACTAACTAGATTCTTAACTACGTAGTTTTTATTTAAGTTCGAGCACGTAAGAGTTTAAATCAATTTGGATCGCAAGTTTGTTCAGTAAGTGGAATGCCAGACGAACAAACGCTCACTTATCTGGCGTTCCACGACAACCCTGATAGTTTTCTAGCTGAGCAAATGAGAGTGTGAAATATGCATTACTAAGCCACAATAAATCCGAGACTGACAGGTCCCGGTAGAACTCAGAGGCTTGCTATGACGAATTTCACGATCAAAAATTTGTATGAAATATTCTAAATACTAGAACGTCGTTAAATTTAATTAAGGAATTATCTATTATCCCCTGATCCCGTCATGTGGAAAATGTGCTAAATACTTTCGAGCCAATAATTTAACTTCTGAACTACAATTGATTCGAATTGAAATTACAATTGATTCGAATTGAAATTACAATTGATTCGAAGATTTATTGCCCACTAAACTAGTTCAGATAGTTAATTGTGCATCACAGGACCTTCGAATCCGTGCAAATATAAAACAGAGGTACTGATGCAGTCATTAACTGCTTAGTTAGCGCATTACTACGTATAACACTAAGCCTTGATCGGAGTATGTGCAAGTAATACGAGTATAGGTTTTAATGAAATACAGTGTATTACAAAAATAAATGCCTTAAGTTGGAATACAAATTATTCGCTTAATAAATATACACTACTTGGTGAAATGATTGTAGACAGAATTTTTTAACCCTCACCCAGCATACTGAGCGACATCGTTCTTCTCTAAACTCAAGTATGCAGTTGAACATTTACGCTTACTACGAATCTCCCACTACAACGGAACGAACTCCGCAATGAAAAACGTTTTAACCACAATGAGCTATGTACAAAAAACAGCTTCCGTGAAGTCCCCAGTCCATTGACTGCTTGTTTATCGGTTGTACACAATTTTATCGTCTTATGTTCACAGAAAAATCCAATGCAAAGCGACAAAAGTCAAGTCTACAATACAACGAGACGGCAAATAAAAGTCGAATGAACCAATCACACCTAAACATTAATGTTTTACAGTAATGTTGTGAATCATGAGATGAGCTTTGACTGTTAAGGCACGCTGAAAGTGACATATAGAACCCGACATAGGTCTTCGGTTGAGTGGCATAGGATTTGAGTGGAAGCCCAAGAATGGATCGCACAGCTCGTTCCTGTTGCCATTTTCTATTCTAAGTAAAATTCAAGAAACTGAACGGTTACAACACCAGAAGCCGTCTCGTATCCGGGAGTGAGAGTGACGCGCAGGTCTCACAACGGCGAGTCGTCACGGTGACCTACCAATTCGTCCCCTGCTGTAACTGCGTGCTTTGAAACGTTTTCAGATAAACTTTCCGCTCCTTTAAACTCAATTGCACAACTTTCTTAGCGTTAGTTAACGCGCACAACTAGGGTGACCTTAAGTGAAATGGAATTCTGTTTGACACGAGCCTCAACTCATAGTGAAATGAAGAGTAAGTACGTCAAGGCTGACAATGAAATCCCACACACCTGCGGCGAACCAGAAGCACCAGTGAAGATGAATATGTGCCCAAGCCGTGGGCCATGCCACAGGTGGGCTAGCACCTGCTAGTTAATTACGATATCGGTGGGACACACCTGCATCACATTAGTTGCATACGTGGCAAAATCAGAAAAAATTGTTCATTCCCTTTAAAGTACTGCGAGTTTCGTTTACCTAATGTTTCTAAGGCAAAGAAGTACGGGTCATAAAGAAAGGCGTCAGTCCAACAGGCTGTGATGATGATTATGCTGTTCAGTTGTCAAAATGCATCAGATTACGGTGAAAATTTATCCTTTTCTTGAAATTCAAAGAAATTGAAATGATCGTGAGAGCCAAAACAAGATGTCCAGGGTGAACGCATGTGCTGAAAATGACATGCTCAAAATACGATTTAAGAAGTGAAAATAACACTAGTACGTTATTACCAATACCTGGAAATCAGGGCAAATCCATGGTTGAAGACCATAGTGCACTGGAGATATTGTGCCCTGGCGCTAGGAAAGTATCAATCTAAATTCAGAAACGTGAATTTGCACAGAAAATGACCAAGACGAAATCGTTAAGTTGATCAGCATTGGCCATAAATTTCTTTCATTTTCTCTGGATACAAATTGGCGGCCCCGATACCGAACTGCACACGGAGCATTCTTACCTGGTCATTCTTTTGCCCTCGGGCCAAAGTGTGCTCGGAATATTAACCCTTTAGTACATTGTTCTCAATGGTAAACATCTTTTTAAATTCTGACACAAGGACTATCTACCTATAATATTTCATGGTAATATATCAGATATGGTACAAGACATAGCTAAAAGCAGTATCACAATCCCCACGACTATGTGGCTGGCACTGCCTGTGGCGAGCACTGGTGGTAGTGGTGACAGTGAAAACGTGTGTGATGCACTTGTGAGTGCGAGCAATACAGCCTCTAATGTGTAACGATTCTCTTCCAGAAAACATAGAGAGGAATTTTCCATATTCTTCTCACCCGCATGACCCAAACAAAAGCACATTATAAGAGCAGATACACGTGTTGTCAATACTTGGTCTTAACATCATACTGTTATGACCCTACGAGGTACAAATCATAAAAAAATATACTAGATAAAAAGAATAATATCTCTGTCTAGAAAGAGGCATACTTATTCTACGACGAGGGGAAGGAGAAAAAAATATCGAAATCAAATTCACGGAGGCCGTTTTTGCGCCCAAACATCATCTCGAGTTGACGCGGCGTCCCTCGAGTTAACGCGGATTCAATGCCTTACAACTACTGGAGTGGAGAGGGATTTGAGGAATTTATGGTTTAAACTTTCTTTTCTAAGGGAAGTACTCCCTGATTACGTGGAATGCCAGCTTGAGCCGAGATTCGAACTCTGGTCCTCTAGGCTGCGAGGCCATCACGCTACCAGTACGCCATGGAGCCCAAACATCCAATTTCTTATAAATTAAGATTTTCTTTAAAGTTATTACCTCAAAATGCTGGTTAGATGAACCTTCTTTTCATCATATTTTACTTTGATTACAAACTGCACTTGATTTTAGGAGTCGTAAACGACGCAAATGTACAGTGTGCGTAACACTACGCGTTACGAACTTCGCATAGTACGGCTCAAGGGCTGGGGTGCTCGACGTCTGCCGTCCTCAAGCATTCATTCACTTGCCGTCCATACTGCTTGTGAGACGTGCAGCCCCACGGGCGAATTTTCTTGTATTTCTCGCTGCGGACATGTCCAAAGGTGACCCTTAACTACTATTGTGTAGGAATCGAAGGAATCCATGTACACGATTTGCGTGCGACGTGGTTGGACGTACGTAAAATCGCGGCCACTCATATTTTATTCATCGCCCTAAAATCCACTCTGGGTGCGGCAGAACCAACAGTCCATCCAACGATTCGTCGCCGCCAGTTGATTAAACCTGTTTATCATTCTCACTTAACCGCTTCCTATCTCATTATTCTGAGATGTGTCGGATACATTAATTCAGATTTCCCAATTAGTCTGACTCAGATTTTGGTGAATTTGAGTGTTTTTCATGTAGCCAGATGAGCGAGTCGGTGTCACTGCCATGCTCATTTGAGTTCCTGTGCGTATTATACTATTTAGATAACGATTCTTTCATTAAACGTGTAAAACTTCGTGCATCCTAACTTGTGTTTATATCTCACAACCGGTCGAGTATTGAAAATGTTGTTACCGAATTCACGGAATTCACGACGTTCGTGAAACATCAGAATATGCATAAAGAAATACCTCAAAACCAGTAGGCTTCGACTCCTCGGACCCGCTTATCAAAGTAGTTTACCATTATTGGGTCAGTTTAAGATTATTCACACATCAAATAGATACTTGACATAATTTTTCATTAATTTAGTGAGCGCTTATTGTAATCAACGATATTATATTGAAATATAACAGTTCCCGAGGACTAATCCTCGGGTGGTGGCAGCTTACCTCAATAACATGAATTAAAGCCAGTCAGTGAATGCATGAAATATTCGACCAACTGCGTAGCATTGGCATATCTACCTATCTGGGATAAGTAGGAACACATCAACTTGGCGACAGCGGACGAAATATCTCGTGAACAGTTTCCTGGGTTCTCGGAAACAAAATAGCGAACCACATCGGTACATGTAGATTTACTGCATTGAAGTAGGAAATTCCCTCCCAACGAAGTAGATTCATAACATACATTTTCTTTGAAATTCGCATGCAGTAATTCTGAAGGTGAAAACCTATCCTACTTTATTAATCTACCATTTCCGAAACGATCGATCAAGGACTAAAGGATATATTTATTTCCCACATCAAAGAGCGACGGAGTGCGCAGCACAGAAATGACGTTCCGTTCATCATCAGTCTCATTTATTTCTCACACCAAAGTGCAACGAAGCGTACGGTACCGGCATGCCGTTCTACCTGGTACGGTCCTTAGTACAGTCTCTCCCTGAGTTGTAAAATATACACGAGAATCAAGGGCTTACAATTGAACGCCAGAATTGACGTCTTTTCCGACATAATGACGAGTCCTGCCACACCACAACGTGATCGTGGCGCTCCACGGCAGCGCGTCTCAGGCTATAACAAATTTTCTACCATTGAGATCAAACTTTCCAGCGAAATTTACAGAAAGTCCGTAAAAAATTATGTTATAAAATATCTTGAGACAATTTATCCGAATTATTTTAGGCCTAGCTATACCCTAATTATTTGGGATTCTTTTGCACTTTTTCTGATGACTAACCAGACATGATGAGAACGACAACAGCAAAAACTTGAATGTGAAGGAAAAATCTTATCTTGAAAGGGTAGGAGAAGGTCTTACACTTCCTGCGGACTGCAATGCAAGCGTCGTCACGGCTGTGTACGCGTCCGATTGCTCTGTGCGTGTCCAGGGTGTACACGACGGCTCTGTGCTGCCACGCAGCCGCGGTGTACCCGATGGCTCTGTGCTGCCAAGCAGCCGCGGTGTACCCGATGGCTCTGTGCTGCCACGCAGCCGCGGTGTNAAGTGTACACGACGGCTCTGTGCTGCCACGCAGCCAAAGTGTACACGATGGCTCTGTGCTGCCACGCAGCCAAAGTGTACACGATGGCTCTGTGCTGTCACACAGCCAAAGTGTACACGACGGCTCTGTGCTGCCACGCAGCCAAAGTATACACGATGGCTCTGTGCTGCCACGCAGCCAAAGTGTACACGATAGCTGTGCTGTGCTAGAATCCTGGATCTTATGACTCCTGCACCAATTTTAGCGAACTCGAGTGTCTACAATAGAAGGATCGCATCCCGCTTTGATTTTCTGAGTTTATGCTCACAACAACTTGAGAGTGCAAAAATAAGTTGTAAACTAAGCATTTCAGGCCTAGAATAAACATAGCAAAAATATTTCCAGACATGCACAACATAACAAAAGAAAGGAGTATTTTTATTTTCTGATCCGTGTATCATTTTAATTCTTCAAATAATAAACGACGTAATTTGAAAACAACTGCACCTAGGATCTTTCGAGAATCATAACAACCGAAGTTTTTCAACAGCTAAAAACAATCATACTTTCTCTGACACACTCGTATGTTCAAATAAGATGATTCACCCAAATGCCCTTGCTACGCCAGGTTCCAGCGAGGCCACTTAAGTAGCAAGCTTTGCGTTTACCGGACAGCAAAAAGAAATATCAATAGTAATTGAAGAACACAGAACAGCAGAAATTACGCGGTACTGAGATCAATGAAACTTTCAAGTCTGAAATATTAAACATGAACATTAAACCCTTTACCAACCTAATAGTTGTGTCGATTAAGCTGTATTCAGCTCTGAACAAAAAATTCGCTCCAGCCTTACGCAAATGCAATAAGGCTGCACATAGTTTTTTCAGGAAACACTAACCACATCCTCATGATTGTGGACTTTGCAATCCCCATTGACGGAAAAGGATTAAAGGCACGTTTCTAAGAAGGTTCCGACCGCGGAGAGAGTGCTCCCTGACACTGACCAGCCCCCGACGCTGCGCCTCGAGCAGGTAAACATGACTGCTTGCATCATCACTGACAGAACTTGGCCTTCAGTTCTCAACTCACACTTCCCGTCACCTAGGTGACACACTCAAGCCAATTCACAGTAGCTACAAGCTTAAATTACGTTTCATAATGGCGTTCTATTTTGAAAAATTCTTATTGGGAAGCGCAAAAAGTTGAGTTGGAATTATTAATATCATTGATAGTTATTTACTTTAAAGTTCCCCAGAAACATCAAAGATGATCTCAAGAGGGCAAAAAGAATGGACTATTTATCATGGACTGTAGGGAACGTGGAATTGATGCACAGGTGTGTTCCCACACCGGATTCCCTGCACACAGAAACAGTAAGTTAAGAAGGAAGAGGAAGATCGAAGAGATAAAAACTAATAAGGAAAGAAGGCCTGTAAATAAGAAAAAGTAAAGTGGGTACGAAAGATAGAAATCTCGAAGGCTTAGCTAGAGCTGAGGTAATCGAGTTTGAATTTCAGCGAGAAAAAATTGATCCTTAAAGAAACTCTGAGAAGTGCAAAGATGATCATCCGTCGTAATGAATGATTAGTTTTCCTATGCATTAATTGTTTTTTTCGCATATTTCTCATAATAAGAAATTCTAGAGAGAGGTAAAATCAACACCAGGGCCGAGGTATCGAGGGTAAAAGGTACAACAGGTTCCTCAACATTCTAGAGAGGTCACGAAACTGATGTGTTTGATAGAACTAACATCGTTAGCGGCAGTTCACGTCCTAGGCACACACATTACGGCCGAAGTTTCGAACACACGCCCACCATAAGCCCATAAGTTCAAGCGTACTAGGGGAATCACAATACTTCAAAATTTTAGAAGCTTCTAGTATTTCGCTGGTATAAAGTTCAATTTTGATTTGTCATATTCGCTGAATTTTGGCACTCCTCGATGTTGCAGTAGGGATAGACCAAATGCGAGCGGCTCCATAGGAGCGGGAAGCTTTTCACGTCTAATTTGGCGAAGCACGTAGATTGGAGGAACACGTAGCGTACGAACGTCAAAACACACGAAAAGAAACAGTAACAGAAACACTCGCGCAATAATGAACCATTCTTCAGTCACCCCCATCGAGGGAAATAGAAAAATATAGGAGCAAATCACGTATTTAGACCTGAAACGAAACCTTCACAGACTCTGATAACAAGCGATGCGTGTTTTTCAATAGCTCGATACCTTGAAGATGTTTGGGCCTTCACGCCCGGGCCACACTAGGGTGCCGCTGCTTTATGGGCATGGTGTGCCTTTGCCTACCCGCTAGCTGTTGCATGAGACCGTTTCTTTTTGCCGTTTGAAGATAGAGTCAAGGGAGGCCTATCAGGTATTGTTTAGTTAAAATTAAATATTAGGGTCAAAACATGGTATGAATTTAG